>JASKDV010214070.1:0-10158 GCA_032466395.1 Aegires albopunctatus | reverse complement strand
CATGATTATTTTACATATGGCACAGTAGCTGGATAGGAGAGCCATGATTATTTTACATATGGCACAGTAGCTGGATAGGAGAGCCATGATTATTTTACATATGGCACAGTAGCTGGATAAGAGAGCCATGATTATTTTTCTGATAGTATCCAGAAAGCAATAAAGTTATTGGTTTGTGCATATAAAGAAATCCTAAACTATCTTAACTCACCAATGACAGAGACCCAATAATCAGTGTCTTGCATTAGATTAAGACCTGCAATCTCTGTATAAGTGTCTTCACCAATGTTTGTACGATCTCTAACATTAAAGATAGCAAGTCGATCATTGTCAAGCATTGGCCCTCCTTCAAGCTAAACAATAAAATAGATAACATTATTTAAGTTAAGATATCTGGTAGTGAATGGGTTTTTGTTATAAATCTTTATATCCAACTTGCAACTTTCTCAGTTTAAGTACATTGATCTTTGAATATATAAGTTGGGCATGAGGAAATATAATATCATTAACAATACATGACTTACGTTAATTTACACAAGAATTTGTTTTTTTGTTTTTTTGCATAGGCATATTTCTTTAAGAGACAGATATATAATTTATATATACCGAGAGTGCATTGTTAAGAATTGTAAATGATTTATTGACCTCATGTGATAATGGCAAGGTTTCACTTCTTACGCTACTTGACTTATCAGCCGCATTCGATACAATAGACCACTATACTCTGCTTGAGCGACTTCATAAGATGTTTTGAATTCAGGACACCGTTTTAGACTTGTTTAAGTCATATTTTTCTGGAAGAATGCAAACTGTGTTGATCGGTAACAAATAAAATAAAATATAAAATAAAATTCCACTTATTCATCCCAGAAGAGAAATTTGTCTTTAGGCATTTACCATCACCGAGCGTCAGCCGTAAGAACAGCGTCGCGAACATAGGCAATTCGTGTAAATAACCTTGCCCAAGAATTAAACGCGGTGTTCCCAAAGAGATTCGAAAATGAGACCTTGCACATGAGAGTCCAACGGCTTAACTGTTCTGCCACCATGCCACAACTCTGACAAACTATCCTTAAGTATGGTGTTCCACAGGGTTCGGTTCTTGGCCCAGTGCTTTATACTCTTTACACTTTGCCACTGAGTAACATAATTAGATCGTATTGCATAAACTTTCATATGTACTCTGACAACACCCAGCTTTAAGAAGGAAGTGCTCCATCAGAACTTCCAGCCCTCACGGAGAACATTGAAAACTGCTGTCATAGCGTTAAATTGTGGGTGAACAAAAATAAATTGAAACTTAATGACGACAAAACTGAGCTGTTCCTTTATTCCTCCGAGTCAATTCTCAAGAAAATTGATACATCAAGTATCTCAATCGTAGATATCACCGTTCCATTCTCAGAAAAAGCGAAAAATTTTGGCGTTTCTCTTGACAGTTTCCTTTCAATGGACTTTGAACTAAGAAAAATCTCACAAATGAAATCCTTTCTCTCGCGCGATTCTTTGAAGACACTGGTATCATCCCTGATTCTTTCTTGGCTTGATTATTGTAACAGAAGTTTTGGAAATATCGGACCTTTAATTTGGAATTCTCTTTCGTCATCCGTGAGACTCACATGTAATGTTACAAATTTCAAAAAATGTTTGAAAACATATCTTTTTTAATGATATATAGATTTATCTGTGACTCAGCTTTGTTATCTGTATAACCTAGCCTAAATTATTCATGCACTATGTATATCATAATAATATCTCTTTTTCCTCTTAATCTAGTAATCTTCATTAAATGATGTATATTATATCTATGTACAATGTACTATAATATTCATGTTATTAATGTTGAGTTTTATTTAAGCGCCTTGAGACCTAGGTAAAAGGAGCTATATAAATGTACTGTGTTATCATTTTATTATTATTATCACTATCCAACTCTAACAAATCATTATTATCACTAAAAAAAAAAACAAGAAACGAAAACAGAAGCTTACCACATGATCACAGTCAATAACAGGGACGGAAGCATTAGATATTGCAACATAGTAGATAAGGATTTCAACATTAGACTCAAATCCCTCCCACTTCATTGGCAGGCTGGTGCTGGCATTAACGTAATCGCCAAGCAAAATGGTACCACCTGGAGGGCAGACATGTAGAAATGGCTTTACATATGAACGAATGGACACATAATATCATTACTTTATAACCATAATTGCATGTCTAGAAATGATTTAAGTAAAACATCTGTCTAAATTGTGAGCAAATTCAGGGGATTGTATGCTTCTATTTCTAATTCACCAGAATCAAAGAAATGTAGCATTTGATAACATTTATGAATTATTTCATGAATTAATTATTCACACAATTTGTAAGACCCACCAGTAACTCCAACATCATGACGGATGGCAAATCCATTTGATGTTACTTCTGCCTTAGTATTAGCTGTACTATGTGCTTTGACTGTGAAATAATAAAGTGCAGTCTCAACAACAAGCTGTGAAAGAAAAAAGGAAATGCAAACAGTAAAATATTATTCATGGTTTGAGGCAAATTGAGACATCTACATTGTGAGGCAAATTGAGACATCTATCATTGTGAGGCAAATTGAGACATCTATCATTGCTTGCTAATTATTATGTTCTTAGTTAACATTGGGGATAAGGAGTGGAGGTCGCGATATCAGGATTAAAAAATAAGTTTGATAACTTGATAGAGTAAGTAAAGAAAGAAGATTTTAAAAATAAGTAATGATGAGCAGGATCTCCTTTATTGTTTACATCTTTTTTTTTCTTTTTTTTTTTAGAAAATTGGTCACAAAGCAGTAAAAGAGATAAAAGAAAAGTTTGAGACCCCCCCCCCCAAAAAAAAACAAAACAAACAAACAACAACAAACAAAAAACACAAAAAAACAACACCTCCCTTAAGAATAAAAATTGAGGATACAAAAATGTCAATATATGGTGGTAATAAGAGGGAGTGATCTTTTTGTATTCTGTTCCATGAAATATTATACAAAAAAAAAGGTTGTCAATGCTTACATTAAGATCATAAAAAGTAACGGAAGTGTTAAGGCCAACATCTGTCCAGGCTACAATATCATCTCTTGTATTTGCAAAACGACGGTCTGTACCAACGGCCACTTCATAACGAACAATTTCTTGATTGGGAGGTTTATCCTGTCTGATGACACCAGCGTTGCCTTCAAGCGAAATAAAATTATAAGCCAGGATTAATTTTTGACTAAGAAATAGGCGGAGATTTTAAGGATTTCACAAAAAAGAAATGCATGCTGTTATACAGAGAGGGAGAATGCTGAATTTACATCAAAATTTAAATGATTAAATGAACAATTAAGGAAGTTAAGTTTGATATCGCTTGTTTAAATAAATCTTATTTCCATAGCATAAAAAATAGATATCCTCAGATAGTAAAATAAATAAATCAAATACAATGTTGATATTTTTAAAAACAAAGGCCACAATAAAATGTTCCTAGAGCAAACATCAGACACACCAACAATGGTATTCAATTTGAATTTATCACTTTATTTGAAGAAGAAGAAGACTGCATAAAGCATAGTATCTTGATATGAGATAATTATTAATAAATGAAAGTTAAAAGAAGACGGAAAACCTGGGTATGGATAGATACCTGAAATGACTTGAATGCTGCTGTTAATGACTTCATTCTTTTCACCAAAGGCTTCCCAGTTGGCAGATATTTTATTGGTGAATGGTTGATATTGAAGATCAATACCAGTGACATCACCATCATACACGTAACCAGGATACAATGGTTGATCCACTACAGTGATTCCATCAGACCTCAAGGTGTACGTGAAGTTATTCATTGCTGTGGTTACTCTCAGTAACTGATAGTAAGTCTCTAGTCCATAAAGTGTAAGGTCATCATTAAGACCATAGGTCTGACCTGAAAATAATATTTGTAAAGAATTTTCAATTGGTGCTCTCATACTTTTATTAATACGAAATCATAAACATTAAACGGGGGTCTATAAGTTGTTTGAAATGAGCAATGTCAATTCAAACATTTTTTCTGATCTTAATCACCTAGAGGTTGCAACAGTATTTGATATTCATTAAACTAACAGGAAATACAAAACAATAATTGGCATTCTGTTTTGAATTCACATTTTTTTTTCTCTTTAATTTATAATTTGATTAGATACTTGCCATTAGTGTCATAGTACTCCTGTACCCTAACACCATCCACTCTTTCAATGGCCCATTCATACTTGATGACTGGACAAGGATCACCACTTACATCCCATCTTGCTGTGATGGCTGTGCGGCTTGTTTGGTAGTCACTGAAACAACCAGTGGGCCAAGTTTAGGTTTTGAAACAACTAATTTGAACTGGCATTATCTACTCTTTCACGTGATAATTGCAAGCAAATTGAAAGATTTATTTTATTGAATCTAGAATAATTATACTTTTTTCTGGACAGTGACATTTCCACTGTGAATTACATAATATGTGTTAATTTAAAACATAATCATGATTAATTCTTTGTAATTTATTTGATTTGTATCCTTAAATAATGTTTGATGAGATTTGAATTTTCACTCTCACCATTGAGGATAGATAATCTTTTCAATGTGGAAAGTTATAATTCAAATGTTCAAAAATCTCCCCTTACATGTCACCATCTATGGAGTCCTGATCCCAGACAGAGAAAGGCTGGGGAGGCGTAATGCCCTGACTGATGTAGGACAGATAAACTCCATTAGAAGTAGCAACTGTGGCCATACCAGCACCATTGAAACCTTTAATGCTGACAAATATCTTGAAATAGAAAAAAAAAAATATAGTTACACATTGAAAGCAAAAACTAATTTGAAATGGGAACTTTTGTAAACTGAAATCAGAAGCGGTAAAATAAAGTCTGAGGAATATAATACTTGAACCAATAAAAACAAAAGTTCAAGTTTATTATAAATCATATCAGAGTGCTTCCAAGCCTTGCATAATATTCTATAAATAAACAAACTCTTTTGCATAAGTCACTCTGTTAGAAACATTGGTGAGGATTTTACACTAAAACTTCATTTAAAACGAGCATATCATTATGTAGAGTAGAGAGCACACTATCATTTATTCATCTAAATAGTCATTTCCTTCAGGAAAATTGTTTTTCTGTTCTCAGTAAAGCCTTGCATCTCACCTGTCTGTAGCCATTGAGATTCAAGTCCTTCACTTGGTAGTATTGTTTAGTAATAGGAATGTTAAAGAAAGCTCTGATTTGTCCTCCTCCAGCTGAAGTACCAACTGCAATCTGATATCTATAGAAATAAAGCATTACTATGAATCTTTTTCCAATTATTACAATGCACACCAACAATAAAAAATGAAACAAAATCAAAAAATGCTAGGGGCACATAAATATCATCTCTAAATCGCTTAGTAGAAAAGTACTTTTATCTATTAATTCATCTATTTAAATGTTGACATTTGAAACCACATGAAAAACTTTCTCACAAGATAATGATAAAACAATTTGAGCAAACAGCTGTCATTCATAAAGTTTGCAGCAAAATCGGGTAAATGTTGACTCATAATGCTGCAGTTTCTATGATTCTGGTAATGATAAACTGAAGGTAAAATGTAATGATGAATACAAGATTTCAATACATACGCAACAATGCTTGTTTCGGGATCATCAAAGCCAGCCCAGGCAACATAAACAGATGACAATGACTCTTGACATGTTGTATCAATGGCAGTGCAATCTATGGAAATGATAATAATGAGAATAATTGTAAAACAAAGTATTTTTACATAGTTAAAATAAAACTTATACTTTTAACTGACAAACTTGATCAGATTGAGTATTTCTTGGTTGGGTGCCTACTTCTGGTTCTATGTTATAATTGCATGATAATCTAAGTGCGATGTTTTGTAATCTGTGTTTTAAGTGTATTTTGCCAACAATACCAGATATAAATAGCAACCTTCATAGAAATAAAAATCAAAGCCACCCGTTGAATGAATAGTTGAAGGACCAGCTGGAGTTCAATGATAGTGAATCTTCAGGTGAAATGTATCCACATTTGACCCTTGGCAACTTCTTTACACTTCAAAGGTTAGAAAGGATTAATGCATAATGTGGCAATCATTATTAGAAAAGGTTTGGGTAAAATATCCCTTAATTTCATTTATCACAAAAATTAACAATACAATAAAAATATCTTTAAGACTTACTAGCAGTAGAATTGCAAATGAAGACATTTGCTGCATCTGTTGTGGCAGAATCATTGAAGTACATGTTGTAAGCATTAGAAACCTCTACCACTGTTCCAGCAACAGGGGCAGTCGTGTCAATGCGAATTGCTTGAGATGTCACACTTGAAGACATGCCTAGTTCATTGGTGGCTGTCACAATGGCAAAATAGGAGTAGCCATGTCTTAATGTGCCATGTAAACCTGAAAGGAAATAACAAATGGAGAATATCAACAACACATTCTCTTTCAAGCCTATTCAATTTCAAGTCAAAATCAATAATCTTTATCTCTGAAGGTTAGTTGTCAACAACTTCTTATATAGTGATAAAAGTTTGACAAAGAATCCATGAAAGGGAGACAGAATTGTTAAAAAAGACTCGGGGGGGAAATCAAGCAGGCCCAAAACTAAATGAGATGGAAAGCCCCAGGAGAGTACAAAGGACATATCTGAAAAATAATTCTCAAATTTATATAGACATATACTGCTACTCATTTCATGTCTGCAAAAAATGTGTCTTAGTTAGGACAATTAATATGGATTTTACCTACCATTCTGGCGTTTTAGTTTAAAACACAAAATATGCGCCATGACCGGGCTGGCTAGATTTCGAGCAATTGAGAAAAACCAATTATCCCCTTTTAACCAACCTTATTTTACAATGAAAAACCAATGATCCCCTTTTAACCAACCTTATTTTACAATGAAAAACCAATGATCCCCTTTTAACCAACCTTATTTTACAATGACAATACTATAATTTTACCATATTATAGTTCTCACATGTAGGCATTCAGAGATAAAAGGAGACTGACGTTGATCATGTGGATTGTGTAATAATCAAGGGCCTGATTTGTGTTCTGTTTTGTTTTGGTTTTTTGTTTTGTTTTGTTATTTGGGGTTTTTCAGGGGGTGGGGGGGGGTTTGGAGGGCGTTGTTGTTTTAGTTTGCTTTGTTTTTTATTTTTATATTTTTTTTTTACACGCTTTGATCATGATTTTTCATTTTGAGCTATGATCAAAGCAAGTGAGATAATCAGAAGGACCTTGCCTTGCAGAGCATTTTGGTACCAAATTTGTCTCTCTATGAGGATTTCTAAGCATTTTATGATTATTTGAAATATTAAATTTGTCGTCATTATTTGAAAATGGAAAAATTACCAACTTCAGACGCAGACAACAATAACAACAATGCATGCAAGACACTGAAACATGCTAAATAAAGAGTTGTAGCTCAATTTTTTCAGGGCATATCAGATCATTGAACAGAGTAGCCAATCACAAACTTACCGTTGGTCAAGACTCTGAGTCTGAGTGAGAGGCGAACCGGGCCAATGTAGTTCATGGGGAACAGGCAGCTATTCTACGCTTTTGATTATAACCAGCCATATTCTATGGTTTATAATAAAACAAGCGATATTCTGCACTATTCTTTAAAAAGAGAGAGTCAAAATGGCAGGTTCTGCACTTTTTAATTTTACCGTTGCGCTTAATTCCTATTTGATTATTTTTTTCCCTACATTTTGACCATTTGTATTCTTAGATCTCACCATTTTGTACTTAAAAGTGAATGTTTGGGGTTTCGTGGAATTTGGGTGTATTCTGCGTTTTAAAATAAAACGGCAGCATTTAGATGTATATCTACTTACTGGGCGTGGTGTAGCTTGTGACAGTGCTAGCCAAAGAAGCAGAGTGTAGGCTGGTCAAAGATTCTCCCACGGTGAGTTCAAAGTCAAAGCTTACAATGGGACTTTCAGCATCATGGAATCCTTCCCACACACATTCTATTGGATTAATGGACTGCACAGGGGAGAAAGTACAATTTAGAATGACATATAGAAGAGGATTAAAATGATTAATTAATAATAATACAATTGAAGTGTTTAAATATAATACTTTATTACCAAGAAGAGTGATACATGCAATGTTATTTAAATGTGAATATCATTCATTTACAGAAATAATTATAGTCATGGTTAATAAAGTATGTTTATAGAATATGTATGTATGAGTGAGTTCAGTGAAGATTGTAACATGTCATATTATTAGAGAAATGGTCTCTTGAATCAGATACTGTTACAATAACAACATTGAATTTGCATTGATGTTAATAATAAAAAGAATAAATAAATGTTGTGCAATAACAACATTAAATGCATTGTGAGGCTAATAATGAAGAGAGGTCAGAAATGTTATCTGAATATCATTCATGTTAATACTATGATAGAAATGCTCGTGACTATGATGATTATTATGGTGAATTATACTTCTTGTATATTTTGATAATGAATCTTATAATGTTGCACAACTTACACTATAAATTTTAAATCTACATTGATTATCCACATACTTGAATGTAAGCAGGGCATTGCAAAGTTCCTTGAGACGGTGCAGTCTTATCAATGACCATTGAGGCAGATACGACTGTCTTTGTCAATCCAACTTCATCACTAACTGTTACAGTCATGATGTTTGCTCGTCCTGAGAAATAAGCAATGGTATCAAGCATAAATAGGATATTATATAAGTTGTAATGTTTGAAGCATGCAATAAGTGAATCATGAAAATTAATTAATTATCAATGATAATTATTCAACACAATTTCAAAATATAAGAATTAACAAGAATAAATTATGCAACAAATTAGAAAGGAATATAGCCATGAATGTAAAGGGTTCCAAAAATGATGTTGGTTGATTAAAATGTGCTTACCATCATCAACAGGAGTAATCTGGTTGCCAGGCAGTGCAGCCTCTCCAATCAAGAGGTCAGTGGAGCTCATGTCCACAGGACTGACCAAGTTCTCTCCCCCTGGGAAGCTTCCCATCTTGTAGGTCAAGTTAGTCACTTGGCTGAGGCTGTCTGAGAATTGCCATTCTGCTGATAAGGTGTCCAGATCTTGCCTATACAAAACATTGCCTTCATTCAGGTTGGCACCAGGCCCTTCTTGGACATAGCTATGGAAAGAAACAAAAAAATAATAAGCAAGTCAATTGGATGTCAAGTTTCTTCAAAAAGTAACAAAGTTGGTACAAACTTATGCAGGAATTTTTTTTTAATGTGCTATAAACAGATTGATGATTGATTAAACTAAAAAGAAGCAATCTACTGAATGGAAGTTTTATGAATCAGATAAAGAATGTAAATTCATGAGGTAAAGTAAAGATAATTTGTATATAGCACCAATTAATAAATTGCTCACATGATGTTCCATGGTAGATCTGATCATTTCTGAACGGTAATAATGAATTGTATGTGAGGAATAGCATTGATTTAAAAGATCCATAGTGTGAAAGTACAAAAAGAAAGAAAAAACATAGCTAAATGTATTCTATCAGTAAAAATAAAACTCTTACTGCTGACTAACAGACTTCCTGACTTAATGCTTTTCACTCACTAAATCATCAACATTTCAAAATTTTGTACATGAGAATATTAGTCACTGATACTGTATTTCCCTAATATTCAAGTTATCTAACCGCAAATATGTTTAATATGTGCATCCATCATATATATTTTACAGCTATGAAAGCTTGATCCAAGCAGGGCAAACGTCTAATAATTATGGAATGTGTATTAATCACCTAACAAAAGACACGGTGGGTGGGGTGTTATCTACTTGAAAACCATCTGATGAAGCTTGCAAAACAGTTCCATCATTGGTAATTCCTCTAATGGTAGAGTAGTACGTAACACCTTCTATTAAGGAAAATGTAGCATGGGCCACACCTCTTGTAGCAATGCCTGGTTAATAGAAAGGAAAGGCAAATATATGTGTAGATTTCATTGTCAATGTCAAGACAAGACAAACACAGAGGGGGTGGAGAGAGGGAGGGAGGTGTGGAGAGAGAGAGAGAGAGAGAGAGAGAGAGAGAGAGAGAGAGAGAGAGAGAGAGAGAGAGAGAGAGTGTGAGAGAG
>JASKDV010214059.1:0-10158 GCA_032466395.1 Aegires albopunctatus | reverse complement strand
ACAAAGGTGACAATATGTGTGTCTCCATGGGAATGCCCGTAACTAGTAAACAAAGGTGACAATATGTGTGTCTCCATAGAAATGCCCGTAACTAGTAAACAAAGGTGACAATATGTGTGTCTCCATAGGAATGCCCGTAACTAGTAAACAAAGGTGACAATATGTGTGTCTCCATGGGAATGCCCGTAACTAGTAAACAAAGGTGACAATATGTGTGTCTCCATGGGAATGCCCGTAACTAGTAAACAAAGTTGACAATATGTGTATCTCCATGGGAATGCCCGTAACTAGTAAACAAAGTTGACAATATGTGTGTCTCCATAGGAATGCCCGTAACTAGTAAACAAAGTTGACAATATGTGTATCTCCATAGGAATGCCCGTAACTAGTAAACAAAGTTGACAATATGTGTGTCTCCATAGGAAAACCCTTTGGAAGTCGTTCAGATTACAAAGTTGTTTTTCAGTTTATTCAACAAAATTTTGTTTTTTTTTTTGCTTATCAGGTTCTACGACTCCTTATGTTCATTGTGTTCAAATATTTTTCTGAAATTTCAAGTCTAAATTCCTTTGTTTTGCTAAATCACTGCCATGACCCACTAACATTGTGAACTGAAAACCAAAACTTTAGATGCTATTTTCTCAGTTTTGCATTTCGCTGTTTAGGTGACTTAAAAAAAATCGTATCTTCGCAATCGTTTGAGATATCAACATGAAATGAACAGAAAAATAATCGGAATGACTTGTTCTATTAAATGAATTCATAAAAATCTCATCTTGGATTTGACGGATGTGAAGAGTTTTCCTGTGCCATCACACATTTATTGAGCCAGGAAATATCAATTTTGGCGTCAAAATGCGTGGGCGTGCCAAGCCAGAAATATCCGCTCAGGGGACAGAATTAAATGGTGGTCAAGAGAGAATGTTTATTACGTAAAAAGAAGAATATTGCAAAAGACTCATATCTAAATTAACGGTACCATTTCAGCTGTTCAGAAAGATGTATAACTAATACTAATAATAATAATAATAATAATAATAATATTAAACTGTATTCATCCACAAGGAAATTAGGTTTATAGACCTGGTAGGAATGAGTAAAGAAAGTACATGTAGTGATAAAAATCTATTTAAAAAAAACATGTCAGGTAAATGAAAATTTCTTGAGAAAATTGTAATAAAAATTTATAAATTATACTAATAATATTCTAAAAGTGCCCACATGTACAGCATTTATTGCCAAGGTACCCTAGCTTTAAGTGCCTTACAATGACTTTTCACTTCCCCTGGTCAACAGCAACACAAAACACAAAGGACAAGACTGGCAGCCTATTAGGCACAAATAAAATTTTCAGAACTAGAACTATCAAACATCAAAATAATGAAGAATGAGCTATTACATTCGAAATCCATTTCTGACATGACGAAATTCAACAAACGAGACAAATTTTCCAATTGTCGGGCATTTCTTGAATAAACAACTTAAGTGTTGTATGTGTTACGCATATTTATAAACATACCAACGTCTTTTTCCACGGCTACTTGAAGGGCAGCGTGCAAAGGAGTATCTCCAGTCCTGAGAGTAACACCAGCGGGGTTTGCCTTTTTCTCCAGTAAGGTCAACACAACCTTTTAATTAAAATTGACAAAACAATAAAAACATGATTTGTTAATTCACAGTCCAGGCTCTCTAATCCGTACTTCTGTAATCCGAATCCCTATGTAATCCAAACAATTTTCTGGGAACAGATTATGTTTTTATTATTTCTTAGTATTCCCTAATCCAGAAAATTCTGTAATCCTAACAAATTGTCTGGAACGGAGATGTTCGTATTAGAGAGACCAGACTGTACATTTGTAATTGGTTTTGGTGGATTTTTCAATCTGTGTAATTACACGACTGATAGAACGCTGTCACCTGTCACCATCACTGCTGTCGATGGTCGCTGCAACGCTGTTGACAACCTGAAGCCATTCTTCTCGGTCGTTGGTCTTATCGATCACCTCGTGCATGCTCATCCCTGTAATGTGCTTCAGATTGGAGAGATATGACACCGATGGTCTTCATCTTTATCTCCTTCTTTTGTGTCTTATTGCATGTCCAACATATCTTAGATAGAACGCTACCTGAGTTAAAACCAAATCTTATATTACAGAACCAATGACCTACTTAATCAGATGCCATACGCCATCAATGTCTTCTGGTCTTGAGGTTTAAGCCATTTTACTCTTCGTTAATGTGTGAGATAAGATAAGATGAGATGAGGTGAGGTGAGGTGAAGTGAGGTGGGATAAGATAAGATAAGATAAGATAAACTTTATTATCCAAAAAGGAAATTTGACATGGATTACATGGCAACACAAAGTGATAACAATAGACATAGCAAATTAATAATAATGTAATCTAATAATAATAATAATAATAATAATAATTATAATAATAATAATGATGATGATAAAGAACAAACTGGGTTGGTGATGACGATGATAAAAATGATGATGGTGATGATGATGGGAAAGGTGATGATGAGGATGGTGGGGAGGGTAGCAAAAAATTTACAAAGATTAATTAATCAACTCTCTTTCTCTCATCATACAGTATTATCCATATTGTGTTTTCTGTCATGGCTCATATTCGTCAGTCTTTCTAATTCAGTTTTTTGTAGCAAATATTGATAAATCTTTTTGACAAGATTTTGGGTTTTATTTAGGGCAGCAGTGCTCAACCAGTCGATCGCGATCAACCAATAGATGTTCAAGTGCTTAGCAGTCCATTGCGGGATGACTGCAGGATACAACTGCCAGGTTTATTTTCTTCTATTTGTCTTTGTTTTTGACGGGTCAGATTTAATGGGTTTGTGTTAGTTTTTTCTTCCTTGGTCCTAATGAATGTGGGCGGGATGAAATACAACGTGTGGAGGAACGACTTGGTCCTTGTGAATGTGGGCGGGATGAAATACAACGTGTGGAGGAACGACTTGGTCCTTGTGAATGTGGCAGGTTGAAATACAACGTGTGGAGGAACGACTTGGTCCTTGTGAATGTGGCGGGTTGAAATACAACGTGTGGAGGAACGATTTGGTCCTTGTGAATGTGGCGGGTTGAAATAAATTGTGTGGAGGAACGACAAAAAAATACCTGGCAACACTGACTGGTAGATCTCCAAAGGTTGGGAAATGTAAAAGTGGTTCCTATGTCAATAATGGTTGAGCACTCCTGGTTTAGGGTTAAAGGCAATATCGTTACCGGCCTTCCTCTCCGTTTCTTATTGGTATTCGTTTATCAAAAACTTGTCTTTGAAAAAGTCAAATTTTTAGAGAATATTTGAAAGTCAAATTTTTAGAGAATATTTGAAAGTCCAAAACTTTTTGAGCACAGAAGAGAATTTATCCAAATCATATTCCAATGCTCAAAATACTACAAAAGGATTGTTTTATTTCGTAATGTCATCTTAAAATTATTCTTTAAAAAAAAAATCATGGCATAAATTTTCATCTGCATGAGTTAACATGCTTTGTAAAAAGATGACATCTGCTCCTTACACATATGTATAGAATAAAATTATCTCTTCTCTTATTAAAAATAATAATAATAATGATGATCTTTCTTACTTTTTGTAGTTAAAGTTAAGTTTAAAGTGTCCATATATAGCGCTTATAGCCAAGGGTCCTAAGCCTCTAAGCGCTTTTACAATAACATCTTCATTTCCTCTAGCCGACAGCAACACAGAACACATAGGACAATACCAGCAGCCTCTAATGTGCTTATACAATTTTTGGACGCAAACAGCGCAGTCTTAACAGCCATGTACTCATTCACACCTGAGTCAAGTGAGGTACATGGGACAAAGTGTCTTACCTAAGGACACACCGTCAATGACATTCGAGAAAATTTGTATCTAGCTTGAAACGATCCCACCAGGTCACTCAGCCAACCGGTGTTGTTACATTGACATGTTCAAACTGTGTCAACCACTAGGCTACTGACGTGTTCAAACTGTGTCAACCACTAGGCTACTGACATGTTCAAACTGTGTTAACCACTAGGCTACTGACGTGTTCAAACTGTGTTAAACACTAGGCTACTGACGTGTTCAAATTGTGTTAACCACTAGGCCACTGACGTGTTCAAATTGTGTTAACCACTAGGCCACTGACGTGTTCAAACTGTGTTAATCACTAGGCTACTGACATGTTCAAACTGTGTTAATCACTAGGCCACTGACATGTTCAAACTGTGTCAACCACTAGGCTACTGACGTGTTCAAACTGTGTTAACCACTAGGACACTAAGGCCCCCAGTTTAAAAAAAAACAAAAGAAAAGAGAACAAAAAAATGTCTCACCTTAAATTCCTTATTGTTCATAGCACACTTGACCAGACTGGCAGAAGTGTCTTCCTCGATGGATCCCCCGTTGTCCAGGAGAAATTCCAGAATCCGAATTCTTTCCTCTTCTTGGCCCTCCAGAGATGACGCGGATAAAAAATCGCACAGATATAAACGGTTGGCGAAATTTTTTAACGCATCCCAACTCTTCTTGACTCGGAATGCTTTGACTAAATGACATAACTGCTTCCACTTGCCTCGTTGCGACAGATGAGAGATGAGTTCTCGACAACCGTCTGCATTGATCTCCAACAAAGATTTTGGAATGTCTGAGATAAAGGGAGAATGAAAATAAAAGAAAGTTTCTGTTTGGTTTACATAAAAACAGACAAAAACAAAAAGCTGGTATCATCGACAAAGATAATAATACTAAACAATTAGGCTGGGGGAACTAACGATCTCTAGAATTTCAAGGTAAGTAGGTTGGGGTGGGGTTTTTTTATTCTCCTTCATTATTTCTTTGCTTGTTCCACTTGGTGTTGATTTAATCTATATTACATTGAATTAGATACATTTAAATCAACATTTTACTAAAGTCTATATTAATTAAAATCTACAATATACCTAGTTTAAATCTACATCTTATACCAAAATCTATGTTTAAATCTATATATTATACCAAAATCTATATTTAAATCTATATATTATACCAAAATCTATATTAAAATCTATATATTATACCAAAATCTATGTTTAAATCTATATATTATACCAAAATCTATGTTTAAATTTATATATTATACCAAAATCTATGTTTAAATCTACATATTACACCAAAATCTATGTTTAAATCTATATATTACACCAAAATCTATGTTTAAATCTATATATTATACCAAAATATAAGCTTAAATCTACATATTATACCAAAATCTATCTTTAAATCTACATATTATACCAAAATCTATCTTTAAATCTACATATTATACCAAAATCTATGCTTAAATCTACATATTACACCAAAATATATGCTTAAATCTACAAATTACACAACAATCTACATTATAATAAAATGTACATTATACTAAGATCTACAATATAGTAAGATCTACATTATGCTAAAATTCTACGTATAGACTAAAATCTCATCCTGTTTTTACCATCATCGGCCCTGATGGCTAGGTAGGCAGTCAATCTTTCAAGACAAGCATCTTTCAGTTTTTTGTGGCGTGGCTCCAATCCATGTTTTTTATTCACCACTAACGCCAGATTTAAGTAGACTGAAAAACATGGAATACAAAGAAAAGCGTAACAAAATTATTGTAAATTTAAGTAGATATCTTATTTAAGGAACAACAATATTAAAACTAATACTGGATGCCGTTGTTTTTTTGTGTAAAACATTCAAATTGTACTCTTTCTCTATCTATCTATCTCTCTCTCTCTCTCTGTCTCTGTCTCTCTCTCTCTGTCAGTTACGTACACATTTTTAAAAATAATGAAAGCTTGATCGTATTTTGTAAATTTTTCAGTCCCTCCTTGAATTTTATAGTTGGACTCATGCCATGACAGAGTGTTGACTCATGCCATGACAGAGTGTTGACTCATGCCATGACAGAGTGTTGACTCATGCCATGACAGAGTGTTGATGGTTTAATTAAAAATAAATTATTTCATGCTTCATGGATTAATGTTGTCCATGCCTCTAGGTTAAGATTGTCACATTTAAGGACTTTTAAGAACCTGAAGTCAAAATGATATATTATATATATTAAGGACTTTTTCAGGTCTTAATTTTGCTTTGACAATAATATTTCATTACTTTTTCAGGTCTTAATTTTGCTTTGACAATATTTCATTACTTTTTCAGGTCTTAATTTTGCTTTGACAATATTCAAGAACAAAGGATTTTAAAGGACCTGTGTGGACAATAAAAGGCGGAAACATTTTCATAATGGATGCCCACCTTTTGACTCGTTGCCCTCTTTCTGAAAACGGGCAGCTTCCTCCATCAACTCTTCACACTCATCGCAGGGATGTCGAGGTTTGGACTCATAATGAGATTTACGACTGGAAGGTTTATGTTGGCGCTGTAAAGAGCTCGGGTTCTTGGGCACGTTTTGGTTAGGTCTATGTGGTTCGAACGTGTCTTTCGGATTTGTCTTCAAATTGCTCTGTCTTGGAAGTGATGAAGAAGATTCTCTAAAGTTTCCTGGTGCCTCTGCTCCCCTTGATGAAGATCTGGATTTTCGTGACTTTTTCCACTTTGTAATTTCATTTTCTGTTAGAGAAATACAAAAGCGGCATATTATTCATATTTCTGATGCTCATCAAAATGTTAAAGAAGGTCATTAATTGATATGGATCTGAACTTTTTGTATACATTGTGAGCCATTAATTTTTTATTCTTTTAATCGGGACAACTGGCTTTTTAACAATAATAATCTTTATTGTCCCTTAAATAGAGCAATTTAGTACAGGTCCGTTCTTTTTTATATAAAAATATGACGTTCAAAAAATATAATAAGGGGCATATTTAGTACACATAATATTCCTTTAGTTATTATATGAATACATACATACACAGAAAAAAAATAAATATATATATAGCTAGATCAAAGCATGGATATAAAAAAAAATATATCTAATGCTAAGTAATTAATATTGCAGTTTAAATGGCGGTTATCTTTTAAATTTGTGATTGAAATTAATGATAGATCTCGGAATAAAATTTGTTTCATTACACAGAGAAAATTCAGATAGTTCAAGTGGGAATTTAAGAGAATTAAAACGGGCAACTTATAGCCGATCTCTCAAATTGGATACTTACATACAAGTATTAAAGCCCAAGTGTGAAAAGCATATTTTTATTCCCTAAGAAAACCCCCAGGAGAGAAGCTTTTACACAGAATACGAACATTAGTCAAGTAATGAGCGTTCTTATATAACGCGTTCCCACCAAATGTGCTCAATGCACTTTATAGAGTTTCCCTGGCAGGTCATTGCAATATAAATTCCTTCCCAACCCACTGGGGGCATACAGATGTGCGACCCGATGAAAGGCACTTCACTCTCGCATGCTGACAAGATCTTCCTCTACCTATGGCCAGGTACCCGTTTTACACCTGGATACGGTGAGGAAACGCATTTAAAGAGTCTTTCCCAAGAACTCAACATCTCGTCCAATCAAGATTCAAACCTGGGACCTTTGGATCACCAGGCCTAATGTCTACCACTGTACTTAAATAGCGCACATATCCACAGCGTAGCCGTGCTCAAGGCACTTTACAATGACAATTATACTCCCCTGACCGACAGCAACACAGAACACTCAAGACAAGACTGGCAGCCCGTTAGGCACGATTACAATTTTTTTCGGACACGGACAATGCTGTCTTAACGGCCAGGTATTCATTCAGATGGGACAAAGTGTCTTACCTAAGGACACACCGCCAATGACTAGTGGTTATCGAGAAAATTTTCGTCTATCGGGAAACGATCCCACCAAGTCACTCAGCCGACCGATGTCATTTTGAGTTTCTCATGTTTGAACTGCGTTAACCACTAGGCCATTGACGCCGATAGATGCAAAAGCATATGCATTAGACTTTTATATTGTTCAATAATACAGCTCAACAAAATGCCTAGCTCTAGATAAAACAGGGGACAAGGAGACATAACTAAAAGGAAAGGCACAGTTTTTAACAAGGAATATCAAGGCGGTTAGGCTGCTAGTGTAACTTGATCTGTCTTTCCGATATTGTCAGACCAATTACTTCTTGGCACAGTAGAAGAGATCTCGCTGCATGGTACTGTGTCACGGCACGGTGTTTGGAAATCACTGCTCTACAGGAACGTCGTCATTTGAGAACGGCGGCAAGAATGAAGGGACGAGGGATATTTAATGTTCAATTCCAGTGCCAACTGGCTATGACAAAAAATCCTGATCTTATTGAAACACTGGAAAAAGCGCGTGCGCGCGGACGCTGGAGTTTTAATGTGTAGGTCATACTATCTTCTAATATTCAATACACATCTTATATTCAACAATTCATTCAAAAATACTTCCGACGGTGCCAAATTTTTAGGTCACAAAAATGAATTTGGTGAAAAAATTTGGTTGAAAAAAAGCGACGATTGGCCTGAAGCCTGATAAAATCCCAAAGATTCTCAAAATCTGGAGATTTGGCACCTCTGTAAAGTAAAATCAGGCAAGGAAAGAGCTACCAAGAATAAAGGAAAGAAAATAAATAAATAAGGAAAGTACTTGCCAGTCTTAATGAAGTGTTTCAATAAGTCTTGCAGGTTGTCTCCCCTTCCACATAAATCCAAAGCCTGCTTGCCTTCCTTGTTGACTGCCATCATATCGACGCCAAATTCTAAAAGGATCTCCGCCATCTTCAACCTCAAGTCGCCTTGGTTACTCTTTATGAAAGAAATTATTTTTTTTTATATTTGAAAAATGATTCTATTTTAAAGCTAACAAAGAAATAAGACCTCTGACCATAGAAATATACACTTAACTAGAATACGATCACATGACACAAAGCTCTCTTTGCCTTTGGTTTGATGAGAGGCCAAAGGTGGACCCTTCAGATCTTGCTAACTTGCCTAAATAGTAATGGCGATTAACATTGTCAGGGCATCCAGGACATTTTCTACATAGACCAAACCATCCAGCTTACCTTGTTTTCTACAGAGACAAAACCAACCAGCTTACCTTGTTTTCTACATAGACCAAACCATCCAGCTAAGCTAGTTTTCTACATAGACTAAACCATCCAGCTTACCTTGTTTTCTACTTAGACCAAACCATCCAGCTTACCTTGTTTTCTACATAGACCAAACCATCCAGCTAACCTAGTTTTCTACATAGACCAAACCATCCAGCTTACCTAGTTTTCTACATAGACAAAACCATCCAGCCTACCTAGTTTTCTACATAGACAAAACTATCCAGCTTACCTAGTTTTCTACATAGATCAAACCATCCAGCTTACCTAGTTTTCTACATAGACAAAACCATCCAGCTTACCTTGTTTTCTACATAGACCATCCAGCTTACCTTGTTTTCTACATAGACAAAACCATCCAGCTTACCTTGTTTTCTACATAGACCAATCCATCCAGCTTACCTTGTTTTCTACATAGACCAAACCATCCAGCTTACCTAGTTTTCTACATAGACCAAACCATCCAGCTTACCTAGTTTTCTACATAGACCAAACCATCCAGCTTACCTTGTTTTCTACATAGACAAAACCATCCAGCTTACCTTGTTTTCTACATAGACAAAACCATCCAGCTTACCTTGTTTTCAGCCAGGAAATGAAGGACTGTGTTGCCTTTAATATCAGTTATGTTTTTGTTCTTCACAAATTTGCGAATGAGAACCTCAAAACTATTAGCCATTGAGATAGGTTGATTTGTCAGAAAGTAGATATTCACGATTGCATGAAAGTACGTGTCTCCTTCGTGGAATCTCAATGTTGGCAACCTGTCATCAGCATTTGCTTCTAGAACCATCAGAAGAAAAAGTAGGATCCACGATCTGAAATTCAATTTTTTAAAAAAGAACAAAAAATCAATTTGCGAGTAGAGAAGAACACCGTTTAAGTTAACCCTTTGAACCCTGCTTATCCGGTCCTAAAAATCCACTATCCCTGGGCTCCCCAGTGAGTCTAGGTAAATCTACGTGTTCCCCATCACCATCATCTAGATCTAGATCTATGTCATGATTATCTTATCTAGTTCTCTATTTCGTAAATCTTCATAGGATAATCCAGAAGACAATTCAATTCTCCGTCATCTGAATCGAGAATTATATTCCTAA
>JASKDV010214048.1:0-10158 GCA_032466395.1 Aegires albopunctatus | reverse complement strand
CCCCCCCCCCCCCCCCCCCCCCCCCCCCCCCCCCCCCCCCCCCCCCCCCCCCCCCCCCCCCCCCCCCCCGCCCCCCGTATCGGTTGGTCTTTTTATTCTTTTTTTTTTTTTTTTTTGTAGGGAAAGGTTTTATATTCAATAAGCGACCAAAATAAAGTATCGCATACTAGCTTTTGTAGGGTGGAATGAATAGATGTTTTAAAATTACAGTTCCAGTCATCTAGTCAAAACATCTATTTACACCTTGTATTAACTTTTAACAACATTGAAATGATATAATTTATATATAATAAAACTAATTTTTAACAGATGCAATGGGTCATTGAAAACTTTCGGTCATCTATCCATAATGATTAAATTTTGAAAAGAGTTAGCAACTTACCTCAAATGTTCCTCCATCTCTTTTCAAGCAGGCTAGGGTGAAGGGAATACCAAGACCAAGAAGGAGATCTTTAAATTTAGGTCAAAGAAATTTATGACTTTCATCTTAAGAATTAGATTATAATAGAAGGTACAGAAAATACAGATTAGCTGAATATCATAGTAAGGTGATTAGGCTTAAAGCCTTAAATGATGATTTCGAGGAGAGCTTTGAACACATTATTATTCACTCTACCTGTCTTAATGGTGAGAAAACCTACTACAAATTGGTATTTTGTCCATACTGTGATTTAGCACATTCCCTTTCAAATCACAAAATATTGATTAAAATCTTGATCATAATACAATATATAATCACTCCACATATCATTCCAGTGTAACTTTACATAATATATTAATGATATGGCTGTATGATAATATGTTATAAATCTTTATCCTTCTTATAGTGGTTTATATTAATATTATAATTTGCTAACATTTAACCATTTGCTGTGTTGCCCAAGTCTCACTCAGGGTAGTGATATCTCCTTACTGCATATACCCTGAGTCTAATATATCTTCTCTGCACAGAGGGTGAAAAGATGTGCGCATAGAAAGGGTTAAAAAAATATGATACCGCGATAATGCGCCAATTCGATAAATGATGCCGGAATAAAAGGGGACCACCAACGACCCTACTTGCCATCATTAATTAAGACCTGAAGCATTGAAATGACACAAAAAGCATAAGACTTGGCACAGTAGAAGATCTTGCCACCTTACGCTCCATGGCGCAATCCTGGAAGTGATGACAGAAACTGATGGCGGAGATAAAGGGAGCAACCAGAGCTTCTCAATCGGTTGATTAAGAAGTGACCAGCCCTAAGTCAAGTAAGTTGTCAAATTAAAAGTTCATTATGGTTACTGGCCAAAGCATATAAAGGATACTAAAAAGAGGGCCACCAAAACATGCTGAAATGCCCATTCTTGGGTACCCATGCCTTGCCATTGAGGTGTCTGCTATCAAATCTGTAGGAAGGAAACAAAGAAACATTAACATATCATTGTAACTATTATATCCTGTTTGGAAAACACAGTCCTTTGATCATTTTCCTACAGCATGCGTTTAAAAAAATCAATAATTTAAACTAAATAATTGTTCTATTGGTCTTAGTTGAATATATTCATTGCAGATGTTGGGTTGTTAACAGTTTATATCCCTTTTAATTTAAGAATGAGGTCCCTCGCTAGAAACAGTTATTCAACGCAGTTGCTTTATAGAGGTTGAAATGAACATACGTAGACTATACGTCTGAAAGTAAAACATCAAAAAAGAAAAAGGTTGTCTTCTGTCTTACCAACAGTCTTCTATCATTCCATTATTAAACAGTAGGTATTTTTATCCTGCGTGAAAAATACAATCCTTTGATCATTTTCCTACAACTCTTTAATAAAATCAATGCTTAAACTCAATCATTGTTTTATTGGTCTCACTGTGAATTAGCTCAATTATTTCAGTTTGGTATATTTTTCTAAGGTAACTTGTTTACAAAGTTCTACCAAGGCTAAAATTCTATATGCATTGCTTTGTTGACTTTTTGTATTGCTTTCCATGTGTGATCTGTTTCTTCAAAGTGGAACATTTATAGAACAAATATGTCGCTTTTAAGGATTTTGAGATATGTATATTACAAAAAAGCCAAGAATCTGCATTTTAATATGATACCAAACATATGAAGATTGGACCTTTTATTATCAAGATATGACGAGGGATAGGTCAGAAAGCCAAATTTTGAGAACATGGCGATCAAAGATGGAGAATTGTTTTCATTGGGTTCAATGCTGGTTAGATAAACAAACGCTGGGCAACTGTTAATTCTATATCCAGATTTGCATTAAATTATGCATATATATGTAGGATAGGATAATATGTAATTCTCAATAGAAAATCAATACTACATTTTTCACATAAGCTAAGTTATATCATATTTCATTAAGCAAGAAAAAGTACCTCGCTTCGTGTTCAGGCAAGACAGTTTTTCTTGATTTAGCTTACGTTTTGCTCCTTCCCCTGTCTCAACACCAAGGTGCATCGCAGCATTACTTATGTTCAATCAAAATTTATTAGGACTTACCAATCCATGCATCATGAAATAGGTTTACTATTACACATTGAGCAAAGCCCCCTTTGAAAGTCCACATCTTTCTGTAAAGCCCTGGCAATCTAAATTATTCAATCTATCTCATGTCCACTCAATCATGTGATGTGACATGTGATTTATTGACAAGAAAATAGGAATGGATTATCTTTCTTTTGATACTCATGTGGTCCAACTAGCTAAATGACTCAAATTTGACTCTAAATTTGTAAAAAAAATGCAGATTTTTGCAATTGACACTAATGAAATGGGGGAGCAACAAAAATCCATAATCCATAATATGTCATTAAACATGTTTATTTCCACCATAACATATACTTTTTACTAAAGATAAAGACACGAATGTTTGGAAACAATCATCATCCAAAATTTCTCGGAATTAATATTTTTAACTTTAAACCGCTCAACTCAAAACGACCTGTGCGATATATCTTCAGCTTTGAAGAAACAGGTCACATGTAAGAACATCAAATTTACATTTGAGTTGAAGATTATTATTTTCATTTTTATGTAAAAACTGCCTAATCTCCCAATAATTCTGTATTGTAATAAAGTTGTTTTGATTTCTCTTACTCATATTTTGTCTACTACTTTTGTGCTCTTTGAATGTTACATCTGCTTCCCAGATAACTAGGGTCAACAAGTCTTTCTAATTGCTAGTGGTCTACAGTTATTGGAAGACTTAGTATCCGTTACTTTTCATAATCAATATTGTAGCTTGATAAGCGTTTGGTGTTTTTTTTCACCTATGATGGTATTTATTTTTCCATCTACCAATAGTTGTTTTACAATGATACGTAATCAGCAAAATCTAAATTACTCAGCTGCAATCCAAAAGTCCACTGAATACTATTTTGTTTAAGGACATTTATAAAGCTAATATCTGAATTCATATAAGGAATAAAAGGTCAATAGTTAGAGAATGTAAATTGTCAAAAATTTGGTATAAATACCTCCTATACTGTTGCCCCATGCTAAGAACGTTAGACCTAAGATAGCATTTGAAACATTGAATACCACTCCAAATGCCTGGAATGGAAGAAAATAAAGTACACTCAGTTGAAAGGGTGATATCAATAAAATGGCTTAAATTTTAGTATATTTACATATGATTTTTTGAAAATAAAGCATAAAAATGTTCTATTTTAATTGAAATACCTCACGATAAAATGATATTAATACTTCATAACAGACGACGTATCTGTTTATTTTACCTTCAAGAGAACAATAGAAGATGATAGGATAGGACCGCAAAATCATAAGGAACAATAATATCACATAATTTATTTATTTCATGTATGACAAAATAATTGAGAGATCTATTTATGTTCCTCTTTCTTTGAACATTTACTATGAAAGTGGTCAGTAAAATGAAAAAGATTCTTAAAACATCACAACCAGTGTATGTCAAATACATTTTTCATTAGTCTACCTGTAGAATGTTAACAATTTCATTGGCCACTGAGTAGATCCATACGACTGCAATTAAAAATCCAAGATACGCAAATGCCTATGGGAAAAAAATATTCATTTTGAAAACAATCAAAAATCAACTTTACATAAATGTTTGCATATATCTTATTCCTGTGAAATGTTTCAAGTCTAGATCAAATCAAAACATGATAACCTTTAAAATATGTTTCTAAATTAATACACACTTAATAAATAAAGTTATCATTTTTTTTCTAATACACCTTTGTGGCAATACTCTAATTCTTTTCTTAATTTTACAATATGCTTCACAGACTTAGGTTCAATTTAAAAAGCAAACTAGATTTAAAGTAAATAGCAATGACAAAATATATATCAATAGATAATATAATAGGAATCAACAAGAGACCTGTTATCAACCTTGATAGTATACAAATATGCTAAATCAAAATTCAAATCCATATCACAGACAGCCTTACCGTATGATAAGGTGGCCTTCTATCTGTCTTTGATGTGAAAAAAACCAGTAAAGCTAATAAAAAACAGATGATCATAACTAAGGCCCAAACAGGAAAAACTCCTCCAATCATGTTGAAACCCACTGGAAAGATTGAAAAATAAGATGACTGAGATGTTGATAATTGTTTCCATTGGATAAATAATTCTTCCTCAATTAAAACACATTCTAATTTATCAACATTTTTGAAGATCAGTAATTGAAGTTATATTTCATTTCATATTAAATACTCATGTTCAATCTGATTAAAGTAATACATTATATAAGTAAAAAAAAATATCAACACTTGATTTAGAAACTGAATATTATTGGTTTAATGGCAAACAATGGTAAATAACAATTGAATTTCCTCTTCTTTTATCTTTTTGGGGCTCTACTTGTGTCACGAAATGTAAAACAATAAACTTTTGTGATTAGTCATATTGATATCCTTTATTTCATTCTTTAAAAAAAGACTCACATTTGGTAACAAAAATGGCAAAAGTTGGTCCTGTGAAAATATGAATTGAGTTGAGAAGTCTATTCCAGTTTCTCATTTCATCTCCTTCCTCTGTCTCTCCCACTATAGGCACAGTTAGGTTTAGCAATAGAACCAGTGGACACTGGAATAAAAACAATGAAAATAAATAAGCCCAGTTTTATATCAGTAAAAAACTATTTGAACATTCTACTTCTAGGACAATTTGACATATTTAAATTTCGGTTGACTTTTCAGTCGTCTCTTGTTAATCAGTCATTAGTAAAAATGTGTTTCCTGAAAGAAGAGCTATTCTCAGGAAAATCTTTGATAACTGTAGTGTGCTTTACGATAACTTCCTCTACAACTAAATTGACAAAATCAATCAAAATGACTTTCACCATTAGTTAGCCTAATCTCTTATTGAACAAATGATGACTTAACCACAACACATTATTGTCTTATGTTTAAGGTATCAACGTTTTCACTGCTTTACATTATAGATGCAACTTATTCTATAATTTTAAAAACAGGTTATGGGTTTGGGTTTGTTTGTTTCTTATTATTTCAAAACAATGAAAAGCACACTTTTTAAACCAAACTTCTCCCACCTTAAAACACTCATATCCCTTCTTGTAGAACCTCATGTCCTTCCATTCGTCAACATTGATAGGATTAATATCATGAAGGAAAAGTTGCCATAAACCTTCTGGTTTTTCATGAGTATCAGTACCACCATACTGGATGTTTATCTCTCCCTCCCCCGTAAGGTAGCTGGCAGTAATTTCTCTTTCATCAAGAAGGGGCTGGGAATCACCACAGTCCAAACTATTCTCCAAAACATCTGTAAGAATGGAAATAGATTATTGAGTTTATTTCACATTTTGAGCTATTTCTTTTGCCTCAATCTCCATCAATTACACGAGCAACCTAATTCAACTGTCATGATGTCACAGTTTTCCAAAGTTGCCCACCTGTCATCAATGTCACCTGTGAATGTCGGAATGAGTTACCAGATTCAAATCTTGTTCCATCTGTTGTTTTTTGTTTTGTTTTGTTTTTTTGTCCAAGCGAGAAAATTGACTCTAATCACTTGATTTGACAGGTATGAAGAAGCGCCTGGCTGTTAAAAACCATTGTATGTGTCCAGAAAATATAATCATTCCTAACATGTAGCCAGTATTGTTTTATGTGTTCTGTGTTGCTGTTTGTAGAGAAAGTCTAATGTTATTGTAAAACAACATGAGTACGACAATTCTGTAGTATGTGTACAATATAATTGCTTTCATTCTTTTTATTTTATATTTTATGATCCATTTTTTCATAAGTAACCTAAATAAAATATTATATCATTATAGTCATAGTTGTCTGGCAGAGAGAGATGTTTCAACATTGACCATGTGCACAAACCAAAACTTGAAGCATCATGATCAATAAGATCCATCCACTGTTATCATAATCACTTCTATCATAACATCAACAGCTGGTAGATCTATACATTACAGTCAGTGCAGATATCATAAATTAACACAATCAAACACTTGTCACCCAGAATATTGGGCAAAAAGTCACTGTTTAGATTCATAAAATGGGCACCATATGAAAAACAATATTTAGAAATAAGGGAAGAAGGGGAAAAAATGGAATCATAATTCAATAATGAAAGAGGGAATAACCAAAGTCAGTGGAGGGCAGGAAATTATTAACCAAGGTAGCAAAATGTTATGAAGGTGAAAAAGGAGGTTGGGTTCACTTGTAGATCACTAATGAACAGAAATTATGAGTAACCTATACAATTTACAATCATAAGACATTAATATCAATTTTATGTGAATATTTCAAATAGTGAAAGCTATCATGAATTAAAATCAGGCAAGTTATCTCTTTATTTTTACTTAAGAACACTAATTTGGTATATTCTTTTGCATTCATTTCTTCAATTAATTAAAGAAAGATAATAGTCCTATTTATTAAACAATCTTGCCTTTAAAAAGTCATTAGTAAAAATTAAGTCCTTGTCTTTACTTTTCATAAAATTGCTACTTCACTGTACTTTATCACTTTATGAAACTCCACAATTACTCAAAAGTCATATTAACATTATTGTATAATAATCATCTAAAATCACAATTATCTTTGAATCAGGCACACCAACTCAAAAACTATTTGATTTACGAAGATCACCATGGAAATGAGTATTTTACTTTTTGGTTGTGAGAATTGTTTGCAGACACATAGTCATATGAATCATATAATATTACCTGATTAATATGAGAGCAGGAAGATTACGTAATTTAGAACTAGAATAAGGGTTTAAATTCTGATAATTTTTAATAATCCCAACAAAGGACTGGAAAATACAATGTGTTTAAACGAAAAACAAAACAAAACAAAATAAATGAAAATTCATCCCATTTCCACTCTTTCCTCTTGTCACAATTAAATTTTATTATTTTTAAACCCATTAAAAACTTTAATAAATAAATAATTCTCATTATTTCCTCTCATCAAAAAAAAATTCTTTAAAAATAAAAAAAAGAAGATAGGATTAAGAATCACTGAAACGGGCCTTGAACCACCTGCCTACAGTGTGAGAGGTAAAAACATTGCTATTGAGCTCTAACTACTGTTTGCTCTTTTTTTCGGGTCTATCATGAACAATTTCTAAGATTTCCCCTTGCCAATGCTATTATGTTAAATTTAGAGGATTATGGACGAAATAGGCTTGTTTGGTGATTGAGACATCATTTTGCTTTTGAGTTGCAGGTATAACGTTCAACATCTGTATTCATCTTGATTATATCTAGCTCTAAAAGCAGCAAGTCGGTCTAAGCTAGAGAGGTAAGTTCTCTGCCTCCATTGACAAAGCATTAGAGTCAGAAATACTTGAAATTAAAGTATGGATCATTAACAAAATTAATAAGTTAATAACTAATTAGCAAAACATGTTTCATCGTTTTAAGGGCCAAAAGGCAAAACTACATGGAATTCTTATCTTCAAAGAAAATTTCAGCCAAATCAGTTGAGAAATAAAAACGCTAGGCCATCAAGTGGAATACATTTTTTGTATTTTATATGAAGACATTTATTTATTTTATTTATTGTATCATTCATATAATAACATAATTTGAATTGAACTGAATTGATATAGTGTCTAACTACCTCTACTAATTCAGTGCATATTCTATCAATAAGATGCGTTCTTGATTTGCTTTAAATTTAAACCAGGCACGGGCAATATTTTTGAGATTATGGGCCAAAGATGAAACTGTTTATTCATCTAACAAGTAATATAATATTTTTATAGAGTTCAATGTATGACTAACTTGTCGTTTAAGTAAATTGTACATTAAATATAAAGTTTTTAATGTATAAATGAATGAAGGGAACAATAGTTGTACTAGGTATTTCACATTGTTGATGATCTTCATGATCATATAAGTCTTAATGACCAGATAGCCTACGGACTACATGTACATTAAAGTCATCTTGGGCACCATAATTTAGCCCATGGTCCACACTGTGCCCATGCCTGCTTTAAATAAAATGTCTATCACAATTCAATTTTGCCAAAAAATGCCCCTACATCTATTGAAGAACCACAGCCATGAGAAAGCATTAAACAAAATTGACAACTCTTTTGTTCTTTTTTAAATTGAAACAAAATATTCATGACACGGTATGACTTTATTGCTTTTAGTCTGAAATATGATTAATTCAAGTAATATATTATCGCTCCTTCAAAAATTGATAGAGAAAATCCTGAAATTAAGTATTTTCTTTAGAGACCAATTTTCTTTTAAAGATAAATTATCTTGACATTTTCAGCGAATTAAATGATTTAGTATTAATACAATTTAAAGAACAAAATATGATATACTTTTGGGTAACAAATGATTAAAAAAAGAGAAATGTTTCAAACTACTGGTAATAAAACATTAAAGAATTTCAATTTTATTTTATTTTTTATTTTCAGAAATTAATTTTTTAGCTTATAATTGTTATTGTATATATGATTCTGTATCTATGATTATATTCCAAAGTCATCGCCTTATTTGAAAATTGCTTTCCTTCAATAGTAATGACAAAAAGAAAACCTAGAAGTAATCAGTAGGAGAACAATCACACCAAGAAATTTCAAAGGCAACACTAGCAAAGGGTCTAAAAATGAATAAAGGATATGAAAAAATAACTTACTTTCTTTGAGGCAAAAAATATGGAAACGAAATAAATGATAGTTAATTAAGTCTCAAGGACAAGTTCAATTATTTTATAACTATTTAGGATAAAGCATTTGTACTTATTCAAACATCTAAGACACTGCCAGCATTAATATTTAGGCAGTTTTAATTCAGTAATCAATAAATTTAAAAAATTATGAAATCTTAAAAACACATTTTTAGATCCTCAAAATTATACACTTTCCCCAATTAGTCACATTAATTAATCAAGATGAGTTTAAGTTCAACAATGCTGTTTAAAGGCTCCTAAAATAATTCAAATAGTTTCAACGCTAATTTATACTTTTATAAGGAAGCTTTGAAAACAACAACTATTATTCTTCAGGTGACAAGAAACAAGCATAATTGTAAGGTATGAGGAATAATGTTCAAATTTAAAATTCAGTGATACATCATTGAATTTGTTTCATATGTATGTTACTCTTTATATAAGGTTAAAGTGAACATGCTTTGTCCCAGAAATTGATATTAAAAAGAACAAAAAACATACTTGCAAGAACCATCAGCTTGGGTTTTTTTCTAATCTTTTGATTAATGTACCTTCCTAATATTACAACCAAAACATAAAAGATATAAAGGCCAATGAAACCTGAAATAGAGCAAAAACAAAAGGGTCTTTCATCATGAAAAAACACATGAAAAAACTTCGAACTATTGATTATTTTCAGATAAATCATATCTTCTGTGATTTCCCTCCCCAACACTTACTTGAATCAATTATCTTGTATTCTTTGTTGCTATCACCATTGATTTTATGGAATGATTGTCAATTTTTGTGGATTTTTTTGTTAAAGATATACATTATTTTTTACTTCTGCATGCATAGATCTTATTCAATATATTATTTTTCTCCATTACATATTAACATATAAAAGGTTACCGAGAATACTGAGTATTGTAATATTATATAGCATTAGATTTGGATGTGTGTTGGAAAATGAGTGAAACAAATGAGTGGGTATAAGTCTGGGATTTGCCTGTCCATTTAATTTT
>JASKDV010214037.1:0-10159 GCA_032466395.1 Aegires albopunctatus | reverse complement strand
AATAATAATAATAATAATAATAATAATAATAATAATAATAATAATATAATAATAATAATATTAATAATAATAATAATGATAATAATAATAATATTACTTTCCCTTTGATCTATACTTAGCAAAAAATTTAACGCATCACTTTTTGAGCATAATATGTAATATTGACAAAGAGTCAATAGGTCAAAAATAACATAACAGATACAAAGTAAAGCGTATTCCCAATCCGTCAATATATGATATGTCAATAATATTTACCGTTGGGTGCATGCTATACTGGAAAGAAAAAAGTATGTCTAAATGCTACACCACACAGGAAGAAGTTTCCTTAACAATTGATATGTCTCGGTAACGAAGGGAACACAGTTATGCGCACTCTTAACAAACGAATCTTATTGAACAGATATCAAGTCGTGTTTACAAAGCAATACCAATGAGACAGATCCAAGGTCCAGATCTATTGATAACCTTTTTATATTCAATTCACCACGAATTGATAAATTCTTAGTAAAATTCAATTTTTACTGCTCACATCACAATGCCTCGACTACTGATTCACAGAGAAACCAGGCAGTGGACTTTTTATTTATTGCTGGATGGTCGACTCGCAGAATCAGTGAGCATTTTGTTTGTCCGTTTGATTCACCGATATAACGCAACTGGGAAAGTTTGTGATCGATCTGGACGGGGTAAAAAGAAAAAAGACGACCGAAAATGATGATAACACGATTCGACAGCAGTACCAAGAAAATCCCTTTACCCTGACTAAAAATGTGGCAAATGACGTAAATCAGTCAACAGACTGCAAGGAACCGTCTCAGAGAGCAAGGTTTGAAGTGCCGAAAAGGCCCTATACTATGTCGGTCACATTTTGACCGATGATCATCGTCGTCTTCGTCTGGAATGAGCACTTGCACACAGAAATTGGTATCATCCGCAATGGAATACCATCCTTTACAGCGACGAGAGTTGACTCAACTCGAACCGCAACGACGGACGTATAAAAGTGTGGCGACTCAATAATACCCGTTTTCATGACGAGAACCGTCAATGCTGAGCGTTACATCGAGATCCTACAGGCACATGTGGTCCCTTCAATGGAGCAGCACGAAGAGCTGAGTGTTTTTCAACAAGACAACGCACGGCTCATGTTGCAAATATTATGTGTCGCAACGTTTTAGAATAACACAATTTCCAGGTTGTCCCTTGGCCATCCAAGTCTCCCAACCTTTCGGCAATAGAGCACCATTGGGACTGGTTGGGACGCCATGTTCACGACAGAAAGGCTGAAAATGTTGAAGATCTCGCTGCTATGTTGATCCAGGAATGGAACAACATTCCTCAAGATATGTTCAAACGGTACATTTGTTCCATGGGTAACAGAATAAAACATTATAGAGGCCAGAGGCGGACACACCCGCTATTGAATCCAGTAACATTGTTGTAAAGGACATGAATTATGAGAGCTCTTTTTAATTGAAAATTTATAATTGTTACTGCATCTGAATATTGTATTCTTGCGTATTGACATGTAATTGAACCATACACCTGCGAAAGAATTGTTTGATTTTTTACTTTTGTTAAGAAGTTACAAAAATTCAAAAAGTGATGCGTTAATTTTTTTGCCAAGCATACATAAACATAAAAATGACCAAAAGGAAGTACAGACAGATTGAAGAATTAGAAATTACAATACAAATTGTCCCTTAATAATAAACATTTAATTGTACATTAACATACCGAAACACATTTTCTTGAGGTATTCAGTAGTTGCTCTTCAAAGGAATACCATATTTGGGGCAATGAAACCGTACTATTTGTCATCATAGATATATATACCTTTATCCAAAATAGAATTTAATGACACAACATAGTATTTGTCTTTTTAGTCCAAAACAACTGAATCCATAGCTACCGTATGTTCATATTCTGCTCTGGAATTTCATGTTTTATTAAGGGCTTTTTTGTTTTTGTTTTTGGTTTGTTTTTATTTTTCCATTTTTGTAATAACAATAACATATATATATATATATAAATATTTATCTTATTCAACTCGTTCACTTTCAAGCGAAAAAGATAATCTTGCAGGTCGAGGTGGAGAAGAAATTGAAAGCAAGAAAGAAAGAAAAAAAAAGAAAACGGTTGTCTATTTGTTAAAGTGGACGGCATGGTGGCCACTGCGAAGACGCTCAAGGAGAGCGGTGTCAATTTCTCCTTCACAGACGTCCAGCTCGTCAAAGACGTCGGACAAGGTGGTCATCATATCTTTCGAGTGTCTTCTTGGTTCTGGTCTGGGACTAAAAGGATCAGTGGTCTCGCTGGCAGCCCTTAGGCTGGAATAATCGGACAATGAGGAGTGGACGCTGTCCATGCTGAAGCCGTCCGGTGTGTCAGGCTGGTGAGTGTCATTAGAAGCACTACTGATGGAGACGCCTGGCAATCTAGACGAATATCTGGATTCTTTGGGACTGTTGAGCACACCAGCAAGAGATTCTGAAATACTAGAATAAGCACTGTCCGTTCTGGATGGGCATGAGTCCAGACTGTGGTTACTTGAAGTGGGACTGTCTTTAGAGTGGGTGAGTGATTGGTGATGGGTAGGGAGAGCGGATGATGCCGTAGGCTGATGGACGCGGTCTGAAGGTGGGGGCATGAAATCGGTGCCGTAAGCCAGGCCGTTGTCCAGTTTGGCTCTTTTACGCGTGGCACTCATATCTGGGGAATGGACGGACTCGGATACGCAGTTCAAGCGACTCAGGAACCGGACCAAGCGTTTGCCTTTGCTTCGTTTCGTGTGAGATTTTTTCAAAAACCGCTTGAATTTAAAGGTGCTCATATTTTCATCTTCGACGACGGGACAAATGTGGTTTTGTTTCTTTTCAGAATCGTCGTTGGTGAATGCCTTGTACAGGTCTGTGAAGTTAGAGCCCTGAGACGACATCGACCCGACCCGTGGACGCGTGTCCTCCAGAACGACTACTTCAGATCCGGGACCCAAGGTGGATGTTTTATTGTTGAAATCTTCAAGGATTCTATCAAACTGGTTTACCCAAGTTGCATGATATGAGTCTCTTGATTGATGTTGAGGAGTAAGCTCACCCTTGGTTGATTTTTTCAAAACAGACTTTAAAGGTCTGGGTGTCGAGGTAGACAACAGATTATTTGATAACGGAAGCATGTCGTAATCGTCCTCGAATGATACGGAGTGGCCACGCTTGATTTCAGCTGTTCCCTTGCTGGTAAAGACAGTGGAAGAACGATCGCTGAAGTCGGAAGGCGTCGGGCTGGCACACGTCGAAATACGCGAAAGGTCAATGTCGAGGGCGCATAGACGAGATGAAGCTTCGCTGTGGGTGTCATCTGTAAAGCCATGGGTGGAAGATGTGCTGCTGACATTCATGAAGTCCTCGTCGACAGGGAAAGGTTGAAGACCTGCCAACCTTGGAGAAAATGATGTCTTGCGTTTAGCCTCAGGACTGATGGCTGATTGAGGGTTGTTTGAAGGTGTTTGGAATCGGGGCTGGATGTATGATTCTTGTATCAACTCCCTCTCATGGCATGGGACGAGAGTTTGCGGGGCGGCGGCGCTGATGCAGAAGGCCACGCTAGATTTGAAAGTTTGTGGACTGGCTTCCGGTAAATCTTCATTGTCAACATGAGCATGCTCAATTTCTATGTTTTGGGGGGAAGCGAGTGATCTCTTAGTCCAATCCGACGTGACCTGCTCGTCCTCTAAACCAGTTACGAATTCGTTAAACGAACTGATGCCATCGATTTTTTGTTCTGCAGACTGAGAGGAATGGCCATGATTATTCATTTTGCCAATGTATGTATCCCCAGGGATTCCAGTGTCAGAGTCACTGAGGGGCGTTTGCCCTCGGCCACAGCGAGAAGAGAGATTGCTGCTGTTATCTGTTGTACTAATAGAAGAATAATTCCCATCGCTTTCATCAACATCTGATGAATCAGAGATATATTTTTTCAATCCCGTCGAGTAAGGAAATGGCCTTAGAAGAGAGTTTGATTTTACGGACTCGTTACGTGGCTCCCCCTCGTTCAGGGTATTGCTTCGAGAGACAAACACTTCCTCGTCTCTCTCATCAACAACAGCGGTAGTATAGGTACGTTTTGGTGACGTTATTGGGGAGACGTCTTCTAGTAAACTTTCAGTTTCTTCATTCAATGTCCATAAACTACTTGCTTTGTTTTGACCCGATTTAAGAAGATGATGCTGTCGGGACTGATGGATGGTACCATTTGATTGGTCATCGTTGATGTAATCATAATCGTTGTCGTAAATTTCATGGCTAGATTTTTCCGAATCGCTTGTACCGCAGGTAAGAGGTGTGTCCAAGTCAAGACCAACATTGCTATTTTTAGAGTTATTTACATTTTCAGAAGTCACCTCGCCTCCGTTCGTCAATACATGAATAGTAGTGGCCGCCCCTTGATCATGGTAAACATAAGGGGAAGGAATCGCAGAGTCGCTGATACCATCGTTCTCTGAGATTTGTGTCAACTGAGCATGTAGGTCATCGAGAGGGCTCTGATGCATGACAGGGCCGGACACGTTCATGTCCTGGTCTGCCCCGATGACCATTGCAGTATCCTTACTATTGATATTGAGATTATTCGAGGGGTTAACCGATGCATATTGGGTAGGTGAAACACTAGCTTGGCGGTCAAACCATTTCATTGCTGATGTTTGTGATTCTGGCGATTTAAAGTCGTGCGAAGATGCGCAGGTGTTGTAGGTAGGAAGAGGATAAGTTGAAATTGAGGCGGGTGTGTCGACGATGATAATAGGTTCTGGGGAAGTGGAACGAAGGGCGGGAGGTGGTGTGGAAGGGAGAGGTGGCGGAATGTCGGAGTGGGTAGCTAGTTCAGGAGGTGGTGTTGAAGGCAGGGGTGGTGGTATTTCCGAATAAAAAAGTAACTCTGGTGGTGGAGTTGAAGGGAGGGGTGGTGGTGATATGTCCGAATCACTGGGCAACTCTGGTGGTGGTGTCGAGGGGAGGGGCGGTGGTGTTTCCGAGTCAGTTGGCTCCTCTTGGATTAACGTAAAAGGGATGGAATTCGTTGTTAAGTTGTCGGCGACTGGATTTTCTCTGTTTATGCCGTAAGCTAGATCTCCACTACTTACGTTTTCCTTTACATCCACCGAAGGAAACACAAAAACACCGGGACCGGTTGTAGTGGTGAATACCTGATCCTCTTCATGAATCACGGTTACTTCTTTACGGCTGGTCACAAATTGTTCACGATTATCACATTCCTCGAAATGCCGACTGGTAGCAGGGACACTTTCATTGTTAATGCGACTGCGTTCGATGGTGACAGTCTCCTCAACAGTTTTACGATGTATGCGTTTCACTTGTTGACTTAAGCTAGCGCCTTCTGTACCCGCCCTGTTTTCCAACGTTGGGCCGCTTGGTGACGGGGAAGATAAAAGCTCTCTCGCACTCAGCCTCTCGTCATCCTCACTATTTTGCGCATTGGTTTCCTCGAATCGGGAAATTCCTTTGTCCCCACGCGAGTTCGCTTCAACTGCCGGGTACTCTATCGATCCCTCATTATCGATATTCTGGACATTATCCGGACTATAGTTTTCCCGCCTCTGTTCGATTTCAAAATTATCGACAGTTCGCGTGTTTTTGTTTAGAATTGAATTAACGCTGACGGGTTGAGTTTCATTTTCATAACTACGCGACTGAATATCATGCAGGTGGTATTCATCGTTATTGAACTGTTGATGACGCGAATTTGCAGTTGGAATGAATGAGTCATCGTCTTGTGGCAATCGAAACTCTTGATCGGGATCTTGACATCGCTGGTTTCCGTCACGTGTCTCATCATCGGTACAACTAGTCCTTGGCAGTTCTGCAGTGGCTATCACTCTCACTACTAGTGGACTCTTTTCTCCATTAATCTCCACTGCGTCACCCCCTATCCCATCTTTAAGGGATTTACTTGTCGCATGCACGAGCCGAGAATCGATAAATCGCCACTCCATGGTTGAATCTGCTTCTTCTCGATGGTCAGGATCAAAAGAGGATTCAGCATTAGCGCTTTGATTCGAGGGGTGATTGTGTTTACTTGATTTATCTAATTCAACATTTCCACTCAGAATTTCAAACCCTCCGTCATCGATGGTATTTTCTTCAACTATTGATGACGCTAATAAAGATTGATGATCAAATTTTAAGACGTCATTAGAGTTAACTGATTCGTGAAATCGATCTCTATCCCCTTCCTGTTCCTTTTCCTGTTCAGAGCTTACATAAATTGATGCATGCAATTGTTCGTCATCTTCCTCTTCTTCAACTAGTGTTTTGTTGTTGGGGTCTGATATATTCAAAGCCGATGCAAAGTCGGAACACAATTCGTCGAATTCATTCCCTTGCGAATCCTTTGAATTTCCACTATCCTTTTCTCCGTACAACAACCCATCTGTGTTATGTCCAATTTCCTCAACACTAAAAGGTTCAGAGGGGTGATTATCCGTACCTATCTCAGGTGTGTGTGAGGTAACTTCGCTTGTCTCCCGTAACCCTTGCGAAACCTCTCCACACGTGGACCCGCCTACTTTTGCTTTGCTCGACTCCAGCACCTGTGGGCTCTCATCGCCAAGTACGTGAGGTGCGCTCAAAACAGTCGAAGTTTGTCCATCTTTCAAAGTGGAGTTATCTAATACATAATGATAGCTTCGATTGGTTTCCTTTTCTCTTTCATCAACTTTCTTATCAACGTCATCAACGATGACCAAAGGTTCCGTTCCGCGAGCCAATTCACACGATTGGTTTATTGGCCTGCGTAGCGATGGCTCAATAATATAAGCATTATTGCCACTGGTGACAGATGATTCAGTGAGCGTCATTTGTTGGGGTTCAATTAGAGGAAGACTACATTCCAAGCTGTTGTCTATTACAGGGTGTTGTTGCTTTGTTTGCTTTGTTTGTCTATCTCCCTCTTCTTTTGATGTCGATGATAAATAAACCAATTTTGCATGGTGTAAGGGAAGTGAACGGGAGGCAGCAATACTGGATGTGATTAAATTTTCCTCCACTGGTTGTGTCCATTGGTCCCCAAAGCTATCTTTACTGTGTTCAACATCTCCCATGTTAAAAACATCATAATTTGTTGTTTCAGTGAGAGTCCCTATATTATTTTCAAAACTCAAAGTAGAAGAAGTTTCCCCACCGTCAGTTTCATGACCGGATGAGCGAACAACGTTAAATGCTCCAGTGTCGCTAATGTTCAGGTTAGATTGTGTGGCCTTTCGCAGAACGGCCTCTGCGTGTTCTTTGCACTCTCGCTTGACGAGTGGTTCAGTCTCTGGTCCCTTGCATTGTTCGAATATGATGCCATCGACACTTTCAAAACTCCTATCGGTAAGAGAAGGAGATGTTGATTTAGGACTAAAGGTACCCTTATCAGAAGTTGGAGAGGATTGAGAGTTTCGCTTTAATTTTTCTTTGCCATGCTTTCCGGCTGATAACAGAGGGATGCCTGTTTTACCTGGTTTGACAATTGTTACTTCCTGCTTCAAGCGATTTTCTGATGAGCTCTGATTTGCTTCTTCTTCCCGACGAGCATTGGCTGATCCTATATTAAACACTTCCCACCATGATGATCCAGTATCTTTGTCACTAGTCAACCGCGCATTTTCAGCCTCTTCCTCGCCTATAACACTCTCTAGCGGAGGGATAAAGATGTTATCCAAACTCTCCTCTGACACGAGTGTTCTATCATGCACATTTTGCTCACGTTGTGCAACTTGACTGGGCTTTGTTCTTTTGATGGGCGGGTCCGACGCCTTTTTTGTCAACTTGACTTTCCTAGATGATTTTTTGGACGGCGAACCACTATCAGAGAGATTATCCTCAGAATAACTACTGAAGCAACTGGAATCCTCGGCCTTTTTCATTGCATGTGCTTCGCCGACAGCATCAGCTTCGTCACATGGTTCATCAACATTCCAGCTTCCCTTGATGGACAATTTGGGCCCCATGAAACTTCGTGGACTGACGTGGGGTGTGGATTGAGCTAAAGGGGTGGAAGTTGAGCCGATGCTGTCTTTTCGGGCCTGTCGATCTTTTGCCTGAGAGCCATCGGGCGTCAAAGCGCGCAGAGCGTACTGCCTTGATTGCGTCTTATCAAATTCCCAAGATGGACTACTCATGAGTTCTCGTTTCATGGCATCAGCATATGGATATGGACTGCTTCTGTTGCTTTCCGGACTTGCTACGTCACGAAGGCGAGACCACGAGGTGGGTTCGCGGGGAGACCTCAAGCCGTCCTCGCTGTCTAGCCGGTCGAATTCGCTGTCGTTGGTGATCTCGTGGAAAGCGCTGGAACTGCCGTAGGAGCGCTGAGAAGCGATGTCGTCATCAACGGTGTCAAACAAAGAGCAATCTTCGGTGTCGTTCAACGACACGCCACTCTCGGATTGGGTACGATCCGGGTAAAAAGGACCTTTGTGATATATGTCACCGACACTCGTGGCGCGAGCATCTACCTCGCTTTCTTGATGATTCACCTTGTCTGTAGCGCATTTGAGTACCGAGAAGACGTGAGACGAACATAAATCAGAGTAAGAATTGCTCCTGGTCGTACGCACCAGCGGGGACTTGGTCTTCTTGTTACCAGCACATAACATGATGACTCTGTGGGGCGAAGGTGAGTGGGCTGGACGTGAATGGGAGATAAACTTGGTAACACTTCCTTCGTAGTAGGCGACCCTCATACTAGGCTGAGAGCGACTTCTAGATGTCGGAAATCCCAGAAGGCTTGAAGTCGCCGATACGGACCGATGCCGTGGCATAAATGGCATGGTGCGGTAAAGACTTCGTTCCACAGACATAGTTTATATCTTTTCTACTTCAGCTGCTACTGTTGGACAATTAAGTGGAATGTATTTCGGTTGCAATATCTAATGAAAGAAATGAAAAGGATGTCGGAATACAATGTGAAGAGGGCCGGGTGGCGTCACATTGTAGAAGCATGGGTTGACTCGATGGCAGGGCCACAGAGTCTAATCACGGGACTTCAAAATGTTTGATGATAGCCATGGTGACTGTGTCTGAAAAATAAAAGGGGTAATGTGAAATTTAAGGTAGTGTGATACTACAGAACCGATGGAAAGGATGGCAAAATTGGGAAATTCGAGAAACAGGCAACAAGTATGAGTAATACTCAAAAGTAGTAAAACATTTTAACATATCATAGACATTTCATTTTGCTATAATAACCACGACCCAGCGCCAACTGACATTTTGATTGATTACCCATCTCTTTTATTTCATAATTTTGTAAATACAAATTTATCATATCAACATTGTTCTTGTCGCTGCAAAGATTATTGAATTTCATTTAAATATTTCAAATAGCCAATGCAATCCATATTTAGATCTATGTATAAAACTCTTAAATCGCAGATAGCATAATTGTTGGAAGCATTATATTATAATATTGCACAAATACACTGAAGCAAAGCAAATAAATAAATAAATAAATAAAATTAAATCTCGGAATTAAATAGAAAATAATATTACGACGGAGTTCCAGACAATATTTTGATACATGCATTGGGATTTTCAAACTTAAAACTGGTTTAGCAAGTTTGGAATAGTCTAAATTTAGATACGGCGAAAGCTCAAGTAATACACATGAATAATCCTTGAAGCCATAATTTCAAAAGAAATTCTAGTCACCAGAAAAGTTGCAAAAGATTACATCATTATAATGTTATGACCTAGAGAGAGAAAAAGAAAAAAGTAGTCGATTTAGAGAGTACCGTACATGGCGCATGGGGTGAACACATCAATATTAAAATGCCTTGATAAAGTTACAAGAAAAGGTAAAATTCAGCACGTGCGCATTGAAATTTTACTAGCCAGCGAGCGGTTCTATAACAGTCCACGTCCAATGTCAAAGATGGTTCGATTCCAGAAAAAAAAAAAAAAAAAAAAAAAAAGCTTGTCTTGACATGCGGTACTGGAATATGATATCAGAACGTGACTTGAGGTGCCAGGTAGATCGTGCCTCTTCTTCTAACTACCTGATGATTAACTAACCCGAATAGCCCGATTGCCGTATTGTAAAGCATCGGCACCATGGCCATAATCAATAAGGGGGGGGGGGGGGGGGGGGGGGTTAAAAA
>JASKDV010214026.1:0-10159 GCA_032466395.1 Aegires albopunctatus | reverse complement strand
GAGAGAGAGAGAGAGAGAGAGAGAGAGAGAGAGAGAGAGAGAGAGAGAGAGAGAGAGAGAGAGAGAGAAAGAGTTGTTGTTTTCTTAAATATTTCCAACAGTCCTAATTTTCGTCTAACTACACAGAGATGTATGCATGTTTATAGGAAGTATATATTATTATATGGATGAGTGTATGCATACTATGACATTTTGAATGTCTGTGCGGTATGTCTCCGTATTTTTGTGAAGTAAAGTAAAAGTTGCTTTTATATAGCGCTCATATACAACAGCATAGCAGAGCTGATAGTACTTTAAAATTACAAATAATATACTCCCCTTACCAACAGCAATACAGGACGCATAAAATAAGACGTGCATCCTATTATGCCCGATTACATTATTCGGACGCGGTCCGCTCTTTCACACCTGAGTCGAGAGAGGTAAGCGGGACGGGATGAAGAGCCTTACCGAAGGACACAACGCAAATGATCTGTGGTTATCGAGAATGAATGCATTCATACAATTGTACATGTATTTATGTATGTACACATTTTTGGATGTAAGTTTATGTCTAAGGGCTATTTAGGCTAGATACATTGCATTATAAAGGTACGCATATTATAATATAGATGAACTATATTTAAGCTTGACATTGATACTAAGTCGGTCATCTAGATTGAATATTATCTCAAATTGCTCAAAACAATGTTCTTTTTTATTTGTTGAAATTGTGATTTGACCTTTATAAATTTATACTTGTACCTATTTACCGATGCCCCCTGCCCCATCTCCAACGCTTCTCTAACCAATGCTTCAGCTTCCCTTCGATCTACAAGTGGCCAAGGCAAAACAGTTACTATATTCCATTCCTGTTGAAAAGGTTTGTTCCCTTTTTATACATATATCAATTCATGATACGGAATGTCCAAAAAAATGTGAAATCTCTAAATTTAAATCTACCATAGGCTAACTTCTACATATATCACCAGATTTAAATGAAACATATCTCATTCAGTTGATTGCATATATGAGTCAAATGGTGTGCTAACTTGGATCTTAATGCACATAATTCGAACAAATCAAATGGTTTTCTAGATACAATTACCTGCTAACATCAAAGATACATTTTTAGAGTAAAAGTGAAGAGAAAAAAAAGTATCAAACACCAGTGATAATACGTTGATGACAATACATGCATTAAGGATCATACAGCAGTGGTGACAATAATATATTAATGATAATACATTGATAGCAATATATTGATGACAATACATCGATTACAACAAATTACTGGTTATTCACTGATGACAATAAAGGATGACAACATAATGATGTTAATACATTGATGGTAATAACTGATGACAATATATTGATGACAATACATTAATGAAAATACATTGATGACAATTACTGATGTTACTATACTGATGACGACACTTTGATGATAAACATTTCAATAAACATTTATTATATCGATGACGATACATTGATTATAATACTTAGATGACAAGACATTAATGATAGTATACAGGTGACAAGCACGATATTGATGACAATACGTTAATGACATCCCTTTGATGAAAATATTTTGATGAGATTACCTTGATGACGAAACTTTGATAGCAATACACGGTTGAGAATAAGTTGATGACAATACATTGATGACAATACTTTTTAACAATAAATTCTCATAGATGAGAATAGGTTGATAACAATACCAGTACATTGATGACAACACTTTATTGACAATACATTGTCATAGATGAGAATGAGTTGATGACAATACATTGATAATAATATAATCAAGGCATCGTTGTTGATTTTGCTATTCTGTTGTTGTTTTGGCAGAAACCATTTACCAACAATGTGTGTCATCTACCTGGAGTCAAACAGGTGTGTCATTGGATGAAAAGGTAATTGGGAGACATTATATTTGTTTAGACTCTGTGTTTTACCTGAAAGAAGAACAATTCACACAGAAATATTCACGCAGAATGTCTTGTTCTGGTCCCGAGGCCAACTATGACTCGTACAATTATGACACCTGAACAGGGCAGGATTTGAACCTCTACTCAACCCCACGTCCACCCCTCCCTAAAAAAACAAAAATCAAAAGCACAAACAGTAGCTACCCTATCCAACAAAAATGTAAATAAAACAAATACCCAAAAAAATATACAAACCAATAACCCCCCCCCCCCCCCAAACCAAGAAAAAACAAAACAAAAGACAAACAAACAAAAATAAAAAATAAATAAATAAATATAAGAAATTAGAAAAACAAACAACTAAAAATGAAATTAAAAAGATAACAAAATAACAAAAAATTTTTTAAAAATAAATAAAATAACAACGACACAAAATAACCCCACCAAAGTGAATAATCAAATCAGAACGTAACAACAAAACCAAACACACGTTTAATCTCTCAAGTTTAAATAATATATCAAAGTAATAAACAGATTCCATCAATCAATTATATTTCATTGGGTCATCTGAGATGCGCTTGAATTTTGCACCTTGAGTCAAGACTTGAACCTCATGAATATCTTCAAGGGAATTAAGTCTTGATGGGAGTAGACTTAATACTACCTCCTTTAATAATTTTTGCTGGCTTGGTTTTTATTTTGCCGAGTTTACTGAAATTGCTTTTTGCCGCGAATTGGATGACCTTTCGGCATCTTTCCTTGCTCTGCAAATCCCCCTATGCTAACTTACAGTGGACAACTTCCCACTGTAATGTAAGAAGAAGTGAAATTGCAGACTATCTTGCTAAAGAAGACGACCAGAAAGCAGGTCAAAATATTCAGGCTAAGAACCTGTCAAACAGACTGAAATACCACATTTACACTAAATTACACTAAAGATAAAGAAATGGACAAATCAGCCACATGACAGGTGAACATATTATCCAGGTATCCAGTGGTGGGATTCAAATATTTAAACATTAGGTTCTCTCACTAGCAGTCTGCAAATCAGCCACATGACAGGAAAACATATTATCCGGGTATCCAGTGGTTGGATTCAAATATTTAAACATTAGGTTCTCTCACTAGCAGTCTGCAACATGCCGTATTGGTCCGATATAGCCCAAAGATTATATTATGTAATACGATATTAACAACCGGTTAGCGGAGGTCATTAAAATTTCAAGTACAGATTCTCACGAACCGGTGCGAAACGACTGAATCCCATCACTGGATGCCCATCCCTCAAAAGCCTGAAATAGAAACACTTACCAGGGTGCCACCCACCTGATCTGAAAACTAAACTATAAGGGAACCTGAAGGATTATCAGAGAATGGCAGCATCATATAGCTGAGCAAACGGGAAGAAGAATCAATTATCAATTAAGTAAACATAATGTCATTAATTATTGATCTCTCATTGTAAAAAATGAACAAAATTCGGTCAGTGAATGAAACTGCACGAGAAAGAGCTGAATTATTTTATCGATATAATATAATTTATTGACGATAAAGTTTAAATTTTAGAATAACAATACAATCGTATGTTATGATTGTTACTTTCTTGTAATACGGCAATGGTTTGCCATTTTAATATGATGTACATAATTTGCCATTCTATTCCGTTCCCTTCAACACAGAGCTTTCTTGCAACACGAGCCTGCTACGGATTTTGATGGTGATGGATTCAGTACCATTCATGTAAGATTAAAATTGAGGAAGAGCGATCTAGGTACTTTTGATACTTTCATATAAGAAAATTCGATTTCAATTTTCTCAGTCACATGACTTGATTTATTGTTATCATTGAACTGTAAGTAGACATTAAGGAATTTAATATGTATAAGAACGCTCCATTTTGAATGGTTTGAGAAAGTACATTAACAATGATATTTACATATTGTATAATGTATTATATTATATTATATCATATTATATTATATTATATTATTATATTATCGCGTTACTAGATTTATCCTGTCTAAGATGAACAATATGCAATGATAAAAATAATCATGCATATCTCTACTCACTTCATCACATATCTCCATGTCACTTATTATTTATCATGTTGTTTAGTTGAGGAGCTAATTAATAATATTTTTAAAAAGTGTATTCTTGCTTTGCATTTAATTTTTCAGGGCATGAGAGGGTCCTACTGGAGAGGCAAGGATTGTTCTGACGTGTCCAGCTTTGTCCACCCAGGAGCCAAGTAAGATGAAATGTCATATTGACCCTATGCGTTGAATTATTATTCTATTTATATCCTGTGGCCAAGAACGAAAATTTAATAATTATTCTTTTCTATTTTCTTCTTAATTTTTTTTCCTTTTTTATTTCTTGTTTCGTTTTTTTTTTTAATGTATTCCAATTATGCGACCGACATAAGTAAACAAACAATTAAACAATCAAAATGGTCCAATAATCATTTCTGAGTGCAATACATGGATCATACTATTGACGCAACGTTCGTAAAACTTTCAAAATATAACGTATATCCCACTTACTATGTGGTAAATATATTTTCAAAAATTATAATTTCAACAAGGCGAACTGATCGTGATACAGGTATTAGAATAAAGAAAAAGAAAAGCGTTCTGACAACATGTGACATATTCATTATATTATTCTAGTTTTGTGCAGACTCTTTACAGAGCGAGACAGTATTGGGTCTTCAGAGAAGAGAACCTCCTTCGAGCAGTTCGGCCTTAAACTTCTTACACCCTTGGGAGGCCAGGCCACACCGAAATCATGACACTCAGTGCCCCATTACTGCCTTTTATCGAATTTCTCAAAGTTTTTGTCGTTACTGGGATTCGAACCCGCGCCATTGGATTCAGCCACTTGTTGAATTCATTTCTGTCCGCCGCTCTTATGCACTTCACCACCGGAGTCACATATTATGTTGGTGCATCTTCTAATCCTTTTATTGTTGCGGTAGCTTTTCTATTCTCACATGGGGAATTCTCTTCGTCTATTTTTAGTCTGATATCCATTCCAGATCGTTTCGTCTTTGCCATATCCAGCAGGGGGGAGTTTTTTGTGATCGTTCTGATGTTCCTCACTGCTTTGTTCAGTGCCTTTGGTTTGAGGTTGAGCTGTCTGAGTAAGATATACATTGAACTTGCCAGAAATCCCCTAGAACCCATCTCATATTTTGCTATTTTGTATTCGTGCTGTTCTTCGATGTTATTTTCGTGTGGAACAGTGAGTTCAATGAGGATGAAAGTTTTTGCTGATCTTGAGTAAACCACCAAATCTGGCCCCTTTGTCTGTTTGATTTCTAGCGGATATGGATTTTGATTGGGAAGATCTGCGGAAACCTTCCAATCATCAATGCCATCCAACATGCCAGTTCATTCCGTGTTAGCTTCAATTTGTGACGCCTTCTTTGTGCCTCCTTGAAGAAAGAAGCTTTTCTTCGGTATCTCTGTATTGGCCTCGATTGATTGTTTTATCGCACTCAGCATCACTTCAGTGAGGCATTGTAGTACCCTGTTGTGTTTCCATTTGTATCGACCTGATGGGAGAGCAACTGTGCATCTGTTGAGAATGTGCTTTAACGTCTCATAGCCTCCACAGAGAGGGCATTTTTCACTCTCTTTATACCATCTTTTCAAGTTGGCTCTTGTTGGTAGGAGATCATAGTAATATGTCGTTCGGATGATGAAACTCAATTTCAGTGGAGCCATGTTCCATATCTCTTGCCATGTGAGGGATCTTTGTACGGCATCTACCCACGTTGTCCACGGGCCTTGTGGGGGTTGCTGCACTGCATTTTGCACTCTTTTCTTGTCTTCATTGTCCCTGATTTCAGTCAACACCATGTTCCTCGCCTCTCTCGCTGGTACTTGGGATAGTTTCAGTTCCACTTGTTTGCCCAATCCTTTCCGATTATGCTGCGTGTGACCCATCACCTCTTTCAATTTGAGCATGTCCACGGCATCCTGTACCGGCTCCTTTGGGTTCCATTTTCTGCCAGTAAGAATGGATGGTTCTGTGGATTTTATAGCATTGTCACTGGCGCTTTGGTACATGAGCAACAGTCGTGCCTTGCCAACTTTGTATTCTTTTGTTATTGGCCTCAATGGTAGTGTAAGCTTTGCTTGTCAGCAGTAGAGGGCAACATCTGATAAACACTTTGGTAACCCAAGCCATTTTCTGGCGTACGTTGATGGTTGCTTCGAGTTTCTCAACTCTCGAGGATACTATCTCATACATCAACAAGGGCCATAGCAATTTTTGCATGAGAATGAACTGGAACTATTTTCAAAAATTATAATTTCAATTAGGCGAACTGATCGTGATATAGGTATAAGAAAAAATAAAAGCCATGACGACATGTGACATATTCATTATATTATTCTAACATATACTCACGCCGTAACAAGTCGACGTGTGAGATCAAGGATTGCTAATTATACCTCAGAGTGTCTTGATAGTCTATTATCAATTTAGTACAGTTTACTGTACTTAGATATTCCCTTAATTCATCTGTTGTCACAACTTTTTATATTGAGCAATTGTTAATTTAGTACAGCTTACTAAAATGTTCCCTTAATCCGTCTGTTGTCACAACTTTTTATATTGTGCATTTGTTGCAGGCCTTTAGATCACGATAAATACTTTGATGCTAATTGCAATGGAATCTATGTAAGTATTGTTTTCATTATAGTTGTCCTTGTCATTACTTTTCTATTTGAACGACAGCAAAATAAATGCAATTATAATGTATACAGGAAGAACGATGCTTAATAAAACAAAAACAAAAACTCAAGATAACAAAGGTAATGAACAAAGGCCATCTCATCCTTTAAAAAAAATTTTTTTTTTTTTTTTTACTCTCACGCCATTGAATAAGCGTGACACAAATTATATATGAGGATTCAATTATATTCAAATTCAATTAATTTTCAATAATAATAATGGTGATACTGCCATTGACTATGGTGAAATTGAATAAGAAGAGGGAGATGGGTGGGGAAATGATGGTAATAACGGTATTAAAGAGATGATGATAATCCTCGTTGTTTGCTCAGGGCATTGACAACGCTACCAAGCGACCATACGAAGAAGAGCTTTGTGCCAGCACTGGACAACGTGGAATAGCTGTCATTGGCGATTCTATCAGTGCACACTTTAGTCTACCCCCCGACTGGCTAGATGCCACCAAGATGTCTGTGGTAAGTTTGGTTTGTCCGTGGTTATACGAATTTGCTTGAGTTAATGGTCAAAGAATTGCATCGTCTTTAGTAATCTTGGTTTATCTATGGTTGTGTTGATTTGTCTTTGGAGAGAATGATTTGCTTTGATAAGAGTGATTTATTTTTGGAAAGAACGATTTGTGCGATGTAATGATAATAGGTCTGTGGTTAAAATGAATTATTTGTGTTAACAATTTAACAATAATTTATCTTTGGCAAGAATGATTTGTCTGTGGTAATAACGATTTGATTCTATTAATGATAATTTGTCTAGGGTGGCAATATTTAATGATAATGATTTGTTTATGACAATAATAGTTTTTTCTGTGTTTTAATGATAATTTATCGCTGGTAATTCTGATTTTATGTTGTTGAGATGATAATGAATTATGTATGGTAATAAATATTAAACTATTGATTTGTCTGTGTGGATAATGATTTAACTGTGGCAGTAAGGATTTAACTGTAGTAATAATATTGTGTATGATAACAATAGTTTGTCTGTGGTAACGCTAATTTGTCTGAGGCAATGGTGGTATGTCTGTGGTAAAGAATTGGGGTGTGGTATTGATGGTATCTCTGTGGTAATAATTTGTGTATCGCAGTATTTCTGGTTTATTTGGGATAATGGTGAATTGTGTATGGTAATAATGAAACCAATGTTTGGTGAAAATGATTCGTCTTTGGTAATAATGATTTGTATGCTATTAGAAGGGTTTTTTCTGTGGTGATGATGAATTATACTTAGTAATAATGATTAAACTTTGGTAATAATGAGTTAACTGTGGCAAAAATGATTGGTCTAAGGCAATAATGATTTAGCAGTGGTAATAGTGAATCGGCTGTTGTGAGAACGATTTAACTATGGTGATTCTGATTTGTCTGTGGTATTGATGTTTTGTCTGTGTTGACTTAACTCACTGACTTAATCATTTGGGCTTCTTGAGGAGCATAGGGCATCGGTTGTGGATCTCCACCCGGCTCTGTTTTGGGCCTTTTTCTTGATCAAACCCCAAATGATATTGACTGCTTTTGTCTCTAGATCCAGGGTTCTTGGCCATGGGTGTCCTCTATTTTCTTTTTCCCTGAGGATTCCAATCTGGAGATTGCTTCGTTATGTTGTTATTGTCTCTCCTTGTTTATGTAATAACTAATGTATGGTCGGATCCTGCATCCGCTTCTCTGTAAGTTCTTGTATCCAGTACTGATTTTTCTCCATTTGCGAGCGATCGTTATGTGTTCAATTAGATTTTCAGTCGTCATAACAGGGGATCTCCGTGTTACTTTGTGTATATTTTTTATGATGAAATATTATACCTCTAATAACCAATTCAATTATTTCACAAAAGCCAGCGAACAATTCTCCATTTTCGCTAATTGTACGACTACCTAGGCCTTCTTTCACCAAGAGGGTTTCTCGCCCTTCAATTTCACTCGCTACCTCTGCCTTACTTTAAAATAAATAAATAAATAAATAAAATTCTACTTATTCATCCCAGAAGGGAAATTTGTCTTTTGGTACATGTATTTACCGTCACCGAGCGTCAGCCGTAAGAACAGCGCCGCAAACGTAGGCAATTCGTGTAAATAATCTTGACCAAGAATTAAACCCGGGGTCTCTAATGAGATTCGAACCCGCCACCTTTCGCATGCGAGTCCAACGGCTTAACCGCTCTGCCAACCGTGCCACTAAGGTCACTTTTTTAGGTCACCCATCAGCAGCAAAATGTCGTTTTTACGGGTGGTCTATCACATTATGCAGCTGTTCATAAAACAGTATATTGTGTTGGAGCATAACATAGTATAATAGTAATATTGTCAAATTTTGAGTGGATTCTAGTCGTTAGAGTTCTATCATTGATTGGTTCTCATTCAATAAGGGTTTTGTTTGCATTTTGAGTTAGCATCAGACGAACTACGCTTCAATGATCCTTGTCTTCTGTCTTAGTCCTTTGTCTGTATTAATAATGACTATATATTAATAATGATATGTGTGAGTGTGAGTGTGTGTGTGTGTGTGTGTGTGTGTGTGTGTGTGTGTGTGTCTGTTGAAAACGATTTTTCTGTGGTACTAACGAGTTCTCTGTGCTAATAATAATGAATATATTCTTGTATCTTCTTCTTTCTATTTTCTATTACTCTTTGCATGGTTTGCACTTCAGTCTCTACCGGTCTACCAAACCGTTTAACTTAATAGAAATAAAACATTATTTGAAAGTACAAAAATTGTGACATACTTTTCTACAACGCCCAATCCTAAAATACATTCTACATTGTACAACCATTTATCTACCCCTCCCCAGGAAGCTTTCAAGCATCTCCGTACCGTCGTGGAAAATGAAATCGACTGGCCAATGTTATCTACGGTGACAGGTACCCATGGTTATGTCCCTTGTTTATTACAATTTTACTGTATCAATTTTCAAATGCATAAACAATTAAAGTGTCATTTATGCAGGCACGCTCCTGTCATTAAAGTAGTTAAACATTAATTTGAATATGTCCCTTGTCTATTTATAATTTTGGTTTAATGCAAATGCACTTGTTCATATTTCATTTAATGTAATAATATAACATTACCGTGATTTAGATCTAGGCAGTGGCTATTTTTACGGTCCTGTTCTCGGAGCTATTTTTACGGTCATTAGATTACATAAACTTACATATCTGATGTTATTATTCTTATTGTTGTTGTTTTATTAGAAGGACTGTTGTTGTTCAAATGTCAAATTTGGATTCCAGATCTAGGAACCGGATTTTATACTTTTATTGTTTGATTGCTCTAAGCATACGATTAGGACTAGATCTAGAATTTGTGTGTGTGACCTTATTAGTTTCAAGTGCTACAACTTAGAATGCAGATAATAAATAGGCTTATCTGTGTTGACAGAGTGCCACCTTACTCCACATGACTATAAACATAGCTTTTTTGTTGTATTGAATTTTACCCATGTCCACTACTTTGGTGATATCAGGGTTATCCTAGACTGCCTTGTAAACAACCAA
>JASKDV010214014.1:0-19261 GCA_032466395.1 Aegires albopunctatus | reverse complement strand
CTCTCTCTCTCTCTCTCTCTCTCTCTCTCTCTCTCTCTCTCTCTCTCTCTCTCTCTCTCCCTCTCTCTCTCTCGCTCAGAGTGTAATGTACTTCGACATCACCCACATGATCTAAGTCAGTGTATTTATTATGAATAATTAACAGTGGCCAACAAACGCCCATAATACCTAGAAATATGAGTAAAACTTCTGAATATTCATGAGTTTAAAGGTATATTCAAGAGTCAGAAACAAGATGTACAAAGTGGTTCAAAGTATGAATTGAATAGACATCACAAGCAATGGACTTCAACGGAGCCATTCCTCCCTTTAGGCTAAGGGGAACTGATGCATTATATTAAAACATAATATATAGTTTGTCTTCTTGAGGTTATAAGAGGCTGATATGAATGAACAACAGGAAAATAAATTGTTAGATATGTAGGTCCTTTAATTGAAAATAATGTGATGTTGATCAGGCCTCTATCTCGGAATTCACGCATAGTTAACGGTTTTGCTGTGGAAATTGAGACCATCACTTATACCACATTTTTCACAACACAATGTTGGATTGATAGTCGTTTGATTGATAAGCGTTTGATTGATAGTATATTTTCTTTCATGTTTATAATCAGTATTCGCTTTGTTGTGGTTGTTACTGTTGTTGCTTTCGGTATTATAGATGCTGTTGTTGGTAAAAGGTTGTAAATTAAAATTAATGTTAGAGGACGTTTTAAAACGACTTTAGACGAAATAGTAAGGAGACTGATATAGATTTATGCTTCGGCGGTCATCATTGGTTACATTAGTTGTAGTAACAATCAACCGGCGGTCAAAACCTCAATTTCCGGTGCTCCATCAAGTTATGGTCACAAAGTAAAACCCAATTTTTAATTAACTTTGATTGGTTGTCATTCTTTCATGCTTCAATCCTGTGAGCTTTACCCAACCGAAGATTCTGGAATAGATCTATTGCCTGTCATGAAAATAAGTCTAAACATAAAATCACGACATCCACTGTAAGAAGGCTGCCTCGTCAAATGGAGTGTAGTGCATACCAAAGCTTATATAAGCATAAACGGTATTTTATTTGACAACGACATCACTTTAACTCCTTCAGGGTCACTTCCAGAACTTTTCAGAGCCTGTCAGATACCCATAGTGCCATATGCCTGAAACTGATCGTCTCCTCGTAATATTTCAGGGCGCATTTAATCAAAATTTATTTATACTATTCTACGTAGCTTTCATCAACTATTTTTCTCAAGACGTTATACAAAATTACTCGCCCTTTATTTTCGCTCAGAACATGGGGTTAACTACTGTCAGTGTTAAAGGGGTTAATATCGATTTCAACCGGCGTTTGGTCGACATGCGTGAATCAAAGTGATTAATTCTTTGACCAGAACAGGAATGTCCAGCAAAAGTATTCCTATGAAGGTGGCCGCAAACATTCCTACCCCCAACCACCCCACTGCTTGAGCAGACGGCCGCTGGTCTTCTATGCTGATGTACTTCCGCTTGGTCTTGGAAACTTGTTTCTTGTCCACAATCAGTTCTTTGTGGATTGACTGCAAAACGCTTTCCAACTCACTGCTTTCGAGAGCCGTAGTTATTACGTTATTGGGACAATTGCAGGAACAGAGCTCGCCATCGTTCGGTTGTTCTGAAACGGTGCTTGAAGAAGAAATAACGTTTGTAGATGGTCGGGATGATGCTATTGCAGTTCCAGTCGATGATGTGGCGATGATCGTGTTAGATGATGACGGCAGGGCTGGGGTACTAAAGGAGACGGAACTTACTACTAATGTTGAAGATGGAGATAAGGAATTGGTGGAAAACACACCGGAAGTAGAGCTGGAAACAAGAGATGACGGTGCCATGCTATCAGACGCTGATGCAGGTACTGATGAGGTAGATAATGTAAAAGTTGAAAGGGTTGATTGGTAGACTGACGAAGAAGTCGACTGAATTGCTGATGGAACGGAAGAAAATTCTGAAGATGTTGACACCGCTACTGATGAAATTGGAGAAACAGACGAAGTTGATCGTGACGAAGTTGATCGTGACGATGAGAATTCCATCGAACTTGATATCGACGAGGACACTTAAAAAATAAATAAATTGGAATATCAAAGAACGGATGAATGAACAAACAATCAAGACTTATATAAAAAGATAATGAAATAAGTGAATAGATAAATACACGGAGTCTGACTCTTGCATTCTGATCAGATTTGGCCTTATTATGTTAAGCCCATCGATATATTATATATAGACCCCTCTTCCGGTCTTTGCTAGTGGCTAGTGGATATTTTGTGTGCCTTCTTAGACAGTCGAAATAAAAATTATTTACAAAATATCAATAACGATTTAGTACCGTACACCATGATAATCTTAGAAATTAGTAATGAATCTCCTCTTTGTTTTTCAACAGCAATATGAATAGGCATATAATAAAGTAAGATGAAGACAGCGATACAATCTTTTAATACATCAATAGACTCGAAGCGTGGCGCAGTTTTAATTTGTTGATAAGGATAGTAATATGGCTGCGCCCATTGGGGGCAACGCTCTTTCTCCTGGAAGTGGTATATCTATGTATATTACAATGTATATCGATGGTTAATTTCTTTTACGTTCGAATGCGATAGAGGAAATTATGAATGTCTATGAAAAGTCTTTCCAAGGGAACAATAGTGTAATAGACAAGAGGAAATTTGAAACCCGGAGATAAGATAAAATGAGTCTGCAAGTATATAATTGATATAAAATTTGAATGGGTAAAGGCATTAAAGATTCTTTTACTTAGAATTCCTAATGATTCACTTCTATTGACCAAATATATCGAGGGAAAATAAAATATGATAAAAGGTAAAAACTGGCGTATATCAATTAAAACGCATAGATCTAATTACAGATGAGAAATTTTATAGAAAGAGAGAAAAAATAATAATAATAAAAAAAGACACAAAGTATAATCAAAAGCGATCACTTGAAAGAATGGTTTAGAAAAATCAACAAATTCCTCAGACATCAAAATATGTTAAAAGCAGACTATAAGCAATTAGATTAAAGGGGCAAATAGAAAGTAATGCAATCAAAAGCTGGTTTAAAATAAAGGCAGAACACATTAATTATAATATTCAAGAAATATTACAACGATACGAAAGGAATGTTATCTAATTATTTCAGAGTTATTCAACTTAGTTTATTTACTCCCCCCACCCCCCCCCCCTCCCCAACCACCACAGCTTATCATCCCTGTCCTTCTGCTCCTCATTATAACCTTAAATAATATTTTCATTATCTAGTCGAATGTATCACCAAATCATACCGTATAATGAAGCATCTGTGTATGTATAGGAGTCATATGTGTGCATAGAGAAGTCATCTGCGTTCGTTGAGAGGTCATATGTGTACGTAGAGTAGTCATCGGTGTAAGTAGAGAAGTCATCTGTGTAAGTAGAGAAGTCATCTGTGTACGTAGAGAAGTCATCTGTGTACGTAGAGAAGTCATCTGTGTACGTAGAGAAGTCATATGTGTACGTAGAGAAATCATCTGTGTAAGTAGAGAAGTCATCTGTGTACGTAGAGAAGTCATCTGCGCTCTTTGAGAGGTCATATGTGTACGTAGAGTAGTCATCTGTGTACGTAGAGAAGTCATCTGTGTACGTAGAGAAGTTATCTGTGTACGTAGAGAAGTCATCTGCGCTCGTTGAGAGGTCATATGTGTACGTAGAGTAGTCATCTGTGTACGTAGAGAAGTCATCTGTGTACGTAGAGAAGTCATCTGTGTACGTAGAGAAGTCATCTTTGTACACAGAGAAATCATCTGTGTACGTAGAGAAGTCATCTGTGTACGTATAAAAGTAATCTGTGTACGTAGAGACATCTCCTGTGTACGTAGATAAGTCATCTGTGTACGTATAAGAGTCATCTGTGTACGTGGAGAATTCATCTTTGTATGTAGAGAAGTCAGCTGTGTAAGTATAAGAATCATCTGTGTACATAGAGAGGTAGGAGTCCAGATCATCGATACAAGACCAAGATGGTGATACTACTTGGGAGACCATGCTCGACATAGGATAATTCAGTAAGGGTTGAGTTGAGAAATAAGTATACGATTTGGTGGAAGAGACGAACGTGTGGTTCACTGTAAAAGTAATACAAGCAAGTGAATTATCTCCCCTTCTCCCACTCATTGATGAGCATTACCAAGGAATTAAAAAAAAGCGGAAATGTGATATTTTTCTTTTTTAGGCGTAAGTAAAAACAAATTTATATGAATAATGAACATCCAAAAACGCATTCAAGGAATATTATTACCTACTGTTGATCAAACTGATATGATTATTTACCAACGCCCTTTTACCACAGCAAATGGCTGCGAAATTTTGGTTGGTTTTACTTTTGGCTCTGAGTTTGACGCCTGACACAATGTAAAGCTATAAGATATTAGTGATCAGCATCGATACCTTTTAGATATCGAACTGCTCTGTGGTTCCTAATTTGCTCAATATCGTGTAAAACAGAGAGCGATCCTTACATTCATGAAACCGAACTCTTAAAGAACGGAACGATTATGAGTTATATCAACTTAGAATTAAGAAAGTATTTTTTGTTCTTATTTATGTCACCTCTCATTTACTATACAGGTGAAAATCCAAAATCGTGTTTCTTCCCATATGAATTAGTTTCACTGCTAAGACAAGATAAAATCTGCCAATCCTAAACAGGAAAAGAACTTCTCTCGGAGGATAATAGGCTCTATATGAATATCTCTTGGCCAACGATGGATTTGCAGCAACCCGGAATCCAGTCTGTGATGCCTTAGAATAGGCCTTACAGTTTTACTTTATATATCCTGTGCCGCCTCTATTTTTTTATACAATACAATATCAGGTTAAGGGCTAAATAGGCTGAATGACCTTTAAATGCCCCGATGAAGTCATTACAAATATTATAAATAACAGAGTTAAAAATGTTAATTATCATAAATAAACATGATGTCAAGGAGCCCCCTATCCACAGCGTTCTTAAAAGAATGTATATTTTTTCGAGCACTTAGACTGAAATGTCAAACTATTCCAAGCATGTAAAGTTCTGAAAAGGAAAGAATTATGTCTTACAGACGTTGGATAACCCAAAACATATATCTTATACCTGTCACCTCTGGTGAAAGTTACATGTAAATATTTAAAGAAAATACTCGTACATAAAAAAAAAGGTAACAGCGATTAGTTATACACTTAATCATGCACTTTCTAGAAGTTTTAAAAATATGATGCACACTAACACATGGAATACAAAAAAAATATCAACGGTAAAGGAGAATGATACAAAATATCCAAGATTGATAAACCAATTATATCATCCAGTGCTTCTAAGTAAAGCATTGGTTTGCAACATATCAGCAATCATAATATAAGTAATGAAAATCTTATTTCAATGCTAGGGGCAAATGCAGATATAAGAGCACGCTATTCAACAACAGCTAACCCTCCCCCCAAAAAAAATAACCCAAACAAAAACAACAACAAAAACAAAAAAACTCCAACAAGGCAACCCCACCCCAACTCCCCCATAAAAAAACAACAAAACAAAACAAAAACAAAAAACAACAACAAAACAAAACAAAAAACAAAACCAAAACCAAAACCAAATAAAACCAAAAAGAAAACAACAACGAAACAAAACACACGCACACACATACAAGAAACAAAAGAAAACAAAACTAAAGCAAAAAACGAACAACAAAACAAACAAAAACAAAACAAAACAAAGAAACTTTCATAAAACAAAACAAATAACACCAAATGCAGACTCGCTGAAATGACAAATTAGTGAGATACACTGCTCATGAAACCAATATAAAAGCTTTGCAGGGCCATGGTTGTGCATGGAATGGAAGATGTAAAGATTATATTATGGATAAACAATGCTTCCGTATATCTGCCGGGTACGGTAACCGGAGTTGTGCACTTTAAGACAGGAAGTAATCGCCATGCATTTACTATTTCATCGACTTTCTGAGCATTAGAAAATTCACCAATGACCAATGACATATTGCAAAAACACATTTTAAAGTAAAAGGAAACTTGAAATGCTAAGTTGTAAATAACAAGTCAAGGACTTTCTAACTGCCTCTATCCATCTCCCAATTAACATCATAAGATATGGTCGATATAATCATAGAGATGATAATTTCATCGGTGCAAAGCAGTTACTGCAAAATGAGCGTCACACAGATAAGAAGCTTGTGGAAAAAATGAGAAAGCAAGATGATAATTTCATCGGTGCAAAGCAGTTACTGCAAAGTGAGCGTCACACAGATAAGAAGCTTGTGGAAAAAATGAGAAAGCAAGCATTAGTTGGCAATAAAACTTGTAAAGCATGCGCCACCTGAATAAACAATAAAATGAACTCATTACCTAGTGGAGCACAGTCTTCATTGAAAATGCCATCATTGTCGACATCTGGGGAAAATATAAGCAAAAGAACGAATTATGTTGCAGGTATTCAATTCAATTCAATAAGTTATGAATAATTCTCTATTGTTGGCACAATCCAATGTAACATTGAGACATTGTAAATAATTTAAATGACTCAGAGAACAGGTCTGGATGAACCGTAACAAATAGTTTCCTGCCGACAGTGAAATAAGATACAAAATAAAATAAGAAGTTTAGAGTTACTAACTATACTATAAATTATAAGATTTAGAAAATGTTATGATAAGTTTAGTAAAACAGCTGCCATTTATTATGGTTCGCACTATTCCATGCTAAAACAAGGTTTACAAATTGGTTAATAGATCTAGATCTACATATATTTGTTCTGGAGTATGGACATTGTATATAGTGTCCATAGTTCAAACGTCAGTCTATTTCAATTGAATGTGTCCAAAGACGTGCTACTCGACTTTTGCCATCCATAGCACATATACCATATTTGGATAGATTGAAATCATTGGCTCTTCCATCTCTTAAAAATAGAAGAACAAGTGGGGATCTGACACATTTATATAAAATTGTCCATGGTCTGTCTGATATTGATCATAAGGAATTATTTAGATTTTCCAATAACAAATGTACCAGGGGGCGACAGTTATAAGATCTATATTGAAGATATTGTTACGAACATTAAACGTTCATTTGTAGCATAGTAGGAACATGGAATAGTCTTAAGTATGACACTAAAAATTCAAGTTCTCTCAACTGTTTCAAAAATCCTCTTGATGAAGAACTTAGTAACCATATGTATGACTATGATGATTATCAAATAAATTGATGTATTTACAGGGCATTTAAAGGCATTAGATTCCTAATGGCCCTTAACCCAGATAAGATAAAATAAGATAAGATACAGATAGGGGATTGTGATGTGTTCTGGGAGTTGGTTCCACAGAATTGCAGCGGCAAAGCTTAAAGTATTTTTGCATTTAGAGTAACAAAATTCTATCGTATTGCATGAGAATACATGTATATACCTATTGTTAAATGAGGAGAGGCATTAAAGCTAATTGAAAAACGACCGACGAAACGTGTAAGAAGCGGAGATCATATAAAAACAGAAAAGGAGGAATAAGTCAAGTGAGATGATAGAATGATATATAATATGCTAGTGTTCAAAAGTAAGCATACACTTTCTTTTTGTTTTTTATATCAAAAATTGTAGGCACATGTAGTACATTTTTGAAAACTAGATTAATTTCGCTTTCTTGTTCTGGTAACTAGATTAATAGAAGAACATCAAATTTCCAAAATCATTGAAACGAAAATGGAATGTTGCAAAATAGACAAGAATGAAAAATTGAATGATAAACAATACTTCTTCTGAGAAGAAAAAGGCAGCCCTGAACCTTGAAAAGTTTAACAAAAATAAAAAAATTACAATTAATCATTCGAATAATAGTTTTATAAAGTTTATTATTATACTTTAACGGTTTCTTTAACGTTGGAATTGGACTCTATTTATTGACTGTAGGAATAATGGAAATTTGAAAAACAAAACAAAAACACAATGTGAATAAAATAGTTAATACATGTACATCGTGTGACCGCCTTTTGAAGGTATCGAATTTGTATCTCTTCGCCTCATTGATTTTGTATAGGTATTCACCCTATTTCAGAAATATCACTGCCGGATGGCGGCATCAAACAGTTGCACTTAATGTCGGCATCTTCCCAGTTTTCTTACTTTTCTTTCCCTAATGTCACATAAGATAGGGTGTCAAGTCAGAGGAAATGGCTGGCCAAGGACTCAGAACATTACTACACGAGTCTTTTAAAAGTGCAACAGTTATGCGAGCTAGATGAGCAGTTGTGTTACCAGGTTGAAATATGTTTTTATAGGCGTGATCCCGGAAGAATGGGACAAGAAGAGCGAGAATGTCTCTGATGTCGAGTTCTGATGTAAGTCCATGCTCAATGCGCACTAACTCTTGTTTAACTTCCACCCATGATTCTCCTCAAAACAAAACAAAACCATATCCCCAATTGACAGTACACCAAGGAAGTCAAAGCTAATTGTCTGTTTCAACTCTGTTAAATTGTCTGCATCTGATGGTGGCATAATGCGCTGCATTGTCAATCAAAGTGTTTTCTTATTTCAATAAATTTGCAGCACGAAAAAATGACGTTGCTCGATTAAAACATCCATAGTGAACGCATTGTTTCATAAATACTAGCATGTATCACTGGAAAGGGTATCAAATTGCCTTTCTAAAGATGTGCACCACTGACATGTTAATTTCAAAGGATTTCGTTGCCGTAATAAAAACAAAATGTATACTTAATTTTGAACACTAGTAATGTAAGATAATTAAGTGTAGGACAATGATTGAAAAAAACTACATCACCAACGCGACCTATACCACTACTTCATAGACTTTAAAAAAACATTCGACAGGGTAGGACATAAAGGTCTCTGGCACACACAAAGGAAATTTGGATTAGAAGAAGGTCTCATTCAAACCTTGGAAACCTTATACAAAGATGCAAATAGTGCAGTCCTTCTTAACAATCAAGTTGGGGAATATTTTAAAACATCAGTGGGAGTCAGACAGGGCTGTTTGCTTTCCCCGACCCTATTTAACAAGTACCTTGAAAATATAATGAGGTAAACTGTGCAGTTTTCAAACCCATATCTCCATAGGCGGAAGACCAATAAATAATCTAGGGTTTGCAAATGACATAGATTTGATGGCAGGCAGCAATGACGAACTTCAGGAGTTAACTAACAGACTGTCTACATTTACGGAAGCATTTGGAATGGAAGTCAGCAGCGAAAAGAGTAAGTAGCAATATCCCAATGGAAATAACCATGAATGGTATGGAACTAGAGGTGGTCGAATTCTTTAAATATCTTGGTGCCACTTTCACCAAAGATGGCCGTCCTATAAAAGAAATCAAAACCAGACTGGCTATGGTTACATCAGCAATGGCAAATCTCCATAAGAAATGGAAGAATTAACTGAGCACACCAGTCAAATTGAAGCTATACAAAGCCCTAGTTCTTTCCATCCTGGGTGTGAAAGTTGGACCCTTTCAGGAGAGTCACCGCGGCGGTTACAAGCCTTTGAATTCAAAAGCTAATAGAGGCGTATCTTGGAAATAAATGAGCATACCAAATAATCCATATTTGTGGGACACAAGAACCGATACTGACCGTGATACGACGGAGAAAGCTAGCTTGGTACGGCCATGTATCACAGCACAACACCCTCTCAAAGACGGTGCTCCAGGGTACGCTACAAAGAGGCAGGAATGGGGAAGACAGGCTAAATGTTAGCTGGATAACATAAAATACTGGACTAGGACTCGAGAGCCCAACCCGAATAAGACGAGCGGAAGACCGTGCTGGCTGGAGAGCACTGACCACAGAAGCATCCCTCATGTCTCCTTTACGATCACCCCCGGTCAGGAGAATGGTGAAGAGAGGTGATATAAGCTGGTAAGAAAGAACTGAAAACAATGGATTTTCGACAATGAAGAACGGCTTGTATCACTAAAGAGAGAACTGACGATTACTATTTTACTCGTAGCTTTTACATGTAAAGTTTGGATTTGATTGAAGTGAATCGATCTGCTTTCAGGATCATGGTTGTCGTGCGTTCCCATTAAGTCCAAATTAAATTTTGAGTTAGATCATGATAGTTGGGGTGGGATTTGTTTTGGAGAAAGAATTAAGAATCAACTCGCACTAGAGCGTGGGTCACATTTATGAACTCTACTAGTATTTGTGGATTTTAATGACAAGAAAAAAATAGAAGTAAAACGACAACGAAGAAGGCAGAGAATAACTTAGTCACAGAGCCTCAACGAAATCTGCTCGAATCAATCGACATGCTGAGAATTGCAGATGACAGAAATGAGTGCAGAACCATAATCTCCGATGTCTGTTGCAGATATGACACCTGATGATGATGATGATGACTATTATTTGTGTATTTGATATAAAACAGCGACGAGATCGCGCTGGTCTTGAATTACTTCAGAAAAGCACTAACCTGCTGGTTTATTCTCAGTGCAATCTTCTTCGTCAATCCGACCGTCACAGTCATTGTCTATAGCATCACCATGCGTTCCTCGAGTTATGTGACATGGCTATAGAAAAAAATACAAAGGGAGAGAGAAAGACTAAGTAATGACGATAATGGCAATGAGGAGGAAGAGGTTAAAAGTGAAGACGATGGTGATAATAATGGTGATAATGATAACGACGAAGATGATGATAACCACGATGATGATGATGATGACGACGATGAAGATGATGATGACAATAAAGATTATGAAAATTAAGATGTTGATTTGTATTACGCACTTACACATCAATGTATGCCGACTCTCAAAGCATGAATCGACAAATTGAAACATCATCGTCCCTTTACTATAACAATACAGTAATATAGTGATAGTAATAGCAGCTTTTGCCTTACCGGGTTGATGTTCAAGAGTTGAAAAGCCACTGGATGCATTGAAGTGAGTCTTGTTTGTACGTTATACATGTGGCCTCCAAAGGCAAAAGTTCCTCCTGGGAAATCTCTAAGATGGAGTCCAGTGGCAACTTCCTGTCTGAAGAAGCTGGCGTTGAAAGGCTCGTTGGTCATCGTGTAAGAGTTGGTGTCTATCTTTAGTTTGAGAGATGCTGATTGGTCGGGCAAACTGTTAAAAAAAATCAAAATAAAAAACAATTGGTTCAAGTAATGAATCGGTTCAACAATTCCAAAAATTTAAGTTTGGCGTGATCTAGATGGAGCGGATGGCCCAGTGGGTTAGGCACTCGCCCCCCATGCCAAAGGTCTGGGGTTCAAATCCTAAACGTGCAAACTTGAAGTTGAAATCCAGTTTTGGGGGAATTCCTTCTGCTCACTGTCCTTAAACTGCTAGGAGAAACTGAGTGCCAAGTCCTATCGGACATACAAGAAGCAAATCTTAATGAACTCACCCAGAATGCATCATCTCTGTGTGAAATGCTCATCATCTTTTCTAACACTATACTAAAGCCCCTCAACGAGCATGCGTCCATTCAATGATAACTAGTCGCTTAGACCATTGTAATTCTCTGTATTTTGGTCTTCCAATTTGCACTATTGATAGGCTTCAAAAACTCCAAAACAAAGCTGCTAGAATTTTATTAAGCCTATTTTGAATTCTCTTCACTGGTCACCCATTGATAAAAGAATTTATTTCAAAATTGCTTTTTTGGCTTTTAAATGTATTCATGGTTTAGCACCTAACTACCTCACATCTCTTGTTCACATCAGAGACCCACCCAAAGTTTTACGCTCGTCAACGGCTGTTGTCCTTAAACAATCTATATATCATTCCAAATTTTTACAAAGATCATTTCAACATGCTGCTCCATCTATGTCCCTATCCGCTCCTACTCGACTGCCAAATTCTTATTGCAATTTTAAAAAGAACTTAAAAACTGAACTTTTTAAGCAAGTCTTCAATTAGTTTTACCATGTAAAAATGTCTTTCTTTTATAACATTTTATATAGATATCAAACTATCACTCTTAGTCATCTCTGTTAACTCTTTTTACCCCCTTCTTCAAAATTGTTATTATGTCCTACCTTACTTTAACAAATTTCCATTTTGTCCATTCCTGTCATCCCATCTTTCAGTATATATGTACAAACATTTTTAACGATAAATGATATTATGATTCTTTTATTCAACGTGAAAATATTCGGCTTAATTTTAATAACATATCATTCCCAAATATAATGTATGCCTATTTATTGTAAAGCGCCTAGATCCTCTTTTGGGATTAGTGCGCTATAGAAATTGTTTAATTATAATTATACCCTAAGGAGTTTGCTTGCAAAATATATGGTTGAGCAATATGAAAAGTTCCTTTATGGGCTAATAAAGCAAGAGCATTACGCTAAACTTTATCTGGGCAAGAAACTACTTTGTTGCACCAATCCAATACTTCCCTCTTGGTGAGTCACATTAGATCTTACTAACTTATGTTTGAGCATTTTCCATGGACTCAATACACAATACCATTGTATACTATTGATCTTTTAATAATATTTTGATAATAAAAAATACAATGAATAAGCAAAGAAACTAATATATCTTGTTACGTTGAGAAGTACCTTATGTCTATCATAATACCGTACACTATGATTAAGCGAACAGATTGTACACACAGCTCATCAAAATTGTATTTTTCTAGAATAACATACCTGTAGTAAGTCCCCAGCCAATTAAGAGGCCCGTAGAGTTGAGTCAAGTAAGTCCCAAGAAGCACATAATCGCCAACGGTCAAATGAAGGCCAGCGACTCCATTAGTAACCGCCCATGCAGCCAATAAACATCCACCACCAAGGCCGATAGTACTTACAGTGGTTTGTGCAGCATTTAAAAAAGTAAGACTGGCAGTTGATTTCCATTCTGCACTCTGATAAGTAAAATAAAAACAGGAAGGAAAGAAAGGTAGTTTATTCACATAATACCAGTAATTGTTTTATTCTAAGATATATGTGAAAAATGTGACTGAGTGATAACTTATAAGCGTGAGAAAGAATTTCATGGGCTTGAATCCTGGTTTAGAGCCTTGGTATGAAATCCAGATATGATTATGGAGTTTCATTCTTCGATTAATTGTGTTGATTATAAATGATTTTCACGATAATCGATTAATAATAGATTCTTCTTTTCTTCTTCGTCTGCCAATCTTCCTGTCTCTGCTGTTGTCATTCTTAGGGCTTCTGTAGCGTCATTTTCCCATTGTCTTAAGGGCCATCCTCTTGATCACTTTCCTTCAACTATTCCCTCCAAAAATGTTTGTCCAAGTCCTTCGTGTCTTTTTATTAGCCAAACATATATTTTTGTGTATTTTACAAAGTTTTCCAAACAGTTTTCTCTTATATTTAACTCTGCTCTTAAAAGTCATAATAATATGCTATGAAGGAATAATAAAGAATAATAGTATGTATGAATGGATCCCAAGAATACCTTTGTCAAATTTAATAAAGGACGTCAAAAATATCAAATGTACAAAATCTTACCTTCTGCAACATTAATTTTGGCATTTTTTCCACTTGACAAGTGCATCTTTTCTCTATATTGAATGCTTGCTGCATTTTTACGAACAAATCAAAAGTTATATTGAGAATGATGTCATTTCAGTCACATGCATTGTTTGTTGGACTATCTCAAATCTTTTAGAGGCTCTTTTTCAAAATTTTGATGTTATTATATTAATCAAGGATTTTGCATGAAATGATGGTCTTTTTTTGAGTTTTGTGCATCAATATTTTTTATATTAACTTTTTATTCCAAAATTGTGGAGGATAACTAGACTATATAATATCTATGATAAATTATTGATATTCTATCATGCTGTTGTTTTATCAATTTCCATTGAATGTTTGTGATGAAATTGAGACCTAGCAGTTTAAGGAAAATCCAAATATGGCTACCATTTCCAAGGCAATGGAAATACCAACTGTTCAAATACCCACCTGATTTTTTTATAACAGAAAGAAGCGCTGCATAATCACAATATATGACCAATTTTCATGTAATTTTAAGGATTGTGTTGATTTTGAATTTTTCTCTTTCAACTTTCAGGCTGTTACCTGGACTTTCAAATGATGGCTGTAGAATTTCAATAGGAACTAATTTTGAGACACCTATGGGCCCATCTTTCATGCAAAAAAGACAAAAATCAGTAATAAGGGGGATGGGCGGGTGGGTGGTGGGGGGCTGCTACTGTGGCCCATAGACTTTAAACAAAATGCAGATTTACAGACATGACATATTACTTTTTATACAAAAGAGAAGGAATCCTACCTGAAATTCTAAAATAGTTTTAAGATAATTGTCTCCCTCATACTGAGATGCGCCATAATATTTCACAGTTTCAAAGTTGAGCAAAGAGTCCACTGCTATTGCATTGGCAGCATTGTCCTTAAGGTTCTGTTCTCTCCTGAATTTAGTTCTCCATTCTGTTATCACAAAAGTCACAACTACGGAAAATGCAAAGAAAATAACAAAAGTTATTTCTCTCACCTTTCATTTCATCCCATTGATCAATAAAATGTGCTATAAAAAGAAAAATAAGGAGATAAGAAATGTTAATATTTTAAAATCATATTATAATACTATATGGATAATATGATTGGTCCCATGATTACAAATCAATGTCTGATCTTTATTCTATGCATGTATGTACATAGTGATTATGGCTGTTAATTAATCTAGTTTGCTATCATACAAATGTGACATTGAACGCAGTGCCAAGGAGCATTCAAATGGATTATCCCTATCTAATTTGAAACATGTAAACATTGGAATACTACAGTACCAAGTATATGGTGATTTGTTTATAGACATAATTTAAAATCAAATTTTTAGAAGTGTTTAGAAGTATTTGTAACACAATGAAACATGATTGATAATCTAATGCAAAAAAAAATGCATTGTTGTTTCAGTGTGCTTATCTATGGCAATTGACGAGTCAATGATCAAAAAGAATACTTAGGGTATATATATCCCTATATAAGTGATTTCTTGACCCCTTCATTCAGTGTGATATATGCAGGGATATCTTCAGCATGCTGCAAAGCACTAGGCCTAGGGACTGCTTAAAAGAAACTCATTCTAGTAGCCGACTTAGGGTGCCAATAAATTATAAACAGATCAAAATACTGCTGCCTAAGAGAAAAATAGCACAATTTCCACTTACTGAGATATATGGCCATGCTTGCAAACACAATTAGTCCAAACAAATAGTTAAACATTGTTACAAAGTAAACAATTGCAATGATAATATCCACAATTGTAGGGGCGATCTGAAACAACACATAGCTGTTGAAATGGAAAAAAAAAAGAAAAAGAAAAAGAAAAAGAAAAAAATTTGCATTATCTTTCATAGTAGTATTAGTAGTCGCTTGGTTTTTGGCATCAAAATAACACAAAACTAAGTTTTTGAATCATTAAGTTATATAAAAAGTAATTGAAATTTGCATTTAACCCATTATATCAGGTGAGGAACGTGATGCTGGTATTGTGCATTGCCATTAAGAAATTAGTCATTTAGGCCACCAGGTCACTAAATTCCATGTTATACTTAAGTGAGCTGGTGTAAAAATATCAACCAGGTTAGATGTGTAAATTATGTAATAAAGCTAATCATATGAATTATTTTCTAATTATTTTCATGAAATCATTGTTCATTTGTGCATTATCAAATTTTGGGACACCTTTCATGATGTGTCAAAAAATTTCCTAAAACCTCACCTGAGAAGGTTGTTGATACTGTTAGTGCCTCTGTCAACAATACGCAAAACTTCTCCAGTCTTTCTACTCAAATGCCAACGCAGGGATAATCTAGTAAGGCCATGGACATTGAAAATATGACTTTTAAAAGAATACTCATCTCTTTTACAATAAGGTAGATGGTATCTAAATCATCAGTTATCACTCAGCATTGCAGTTTTGTAGCATTTATGTGTCTCAACATTAAGCTCTTCATTATAAAAAAAAAATCATTTTCTTGTTTCTCCATGACATAATATTTCAAAATTTAATTTGATGTATCAGAATTGAAAGGATGTTAAAGACCTGCTTTGAACAATATAGTTTAAACAAGCATAAAAACACTTGTATAGACAATTGAGGAAATGGTAACCAAATATAAAAAAAAAAGTTAATCATAAACTATTTCTAATGTCTTTTGAACATATGATAAATGATAAATCTGAATAAGTCAATAACATATGATAAATGATAAATCTGAATAAGTCAATAAAAATAAAAATAGTAAAGCTAGGAAAAAACAAAGGGAATTCTATCTTACGAATGTAAATGACTGAATAGCTTGACTTGGACACATCTTGTCGTGAATTGCTGAACTTTAATCCACAAAACTGTCCTTAGTCCATTGAGTACACCTGCGCCTCCTACAATAGAAATCACATACACAAGTCTAAAATTGTATCGAAATATTCTTCATTGTGGCTTACAAGGGTTAGAAATATTTTAGTACAGACAGTCAAAAATATGGTAGTATTTGATTGAATTCATGGATTCCAGTTATTCTTTTTGGATGGCTCTAATGATCAAATAGTCAATTAAAACTCCCTTCTTGGTTAATAAAATTCAGTGGCACAAAGACACTGAAATTGAGTTACCAGAGTATATTTGCTATATAGATTTTCACCAATTATATAAATATTTTTGTAAGTGGAGATGATAGCATTTGATACAAATATGGCATTGCTGTAGGTATGGGAGAGGAAAGAAGACTATTATAATCCAGTCAGTTTTGTTGCTCATTTCCTTCTCAATAAATGCTACACTGTATAACCTTTGCGAAACTTGATTATAATTGAACTGTGTAGCATAAATAAGTAGCATGATCAAACCTTAGCTAGAATCCTACCTCCACCAGCTCCTCTTAAATAAGAAAGCAAAACAAAGATCAAAATGTAGTCCCATCTAAAGTCCAGTTTCTTTTGATTGGGCTGATAGGTCAAACTATCCACTGAAATATAAATGATATCTACATGAAAGGATTGCCCTGGACACTTTCATATCTAATTCCATATTTATTACATGGGTAATGTTGCAGGCCTAAATTATCATTGTAACATAACAAACAACAGGATCATTTCTTCTTAATATACAAGCCATTAATTAAAGTATGTTTCAAAACATTTGCCCATGTTGTCTTTCTAATTTCTTGAAAACCATATGCTGCCCATTCTCAATTATTTATATGCAGTCTTGGGGTTTTTTTTTGTTTTTTTTACCTAGAGATTAGTACTAGCATTACAATGCAACATAATGGCATCACCGATGCAAAGGGATATTTTTTAAAATTCATCTTAGGTGCTATGGTGTTTTTTGAGTAATGGAAGGAACAGGGTATCCAAGCACAATGAGTAAAAAAAAATCAGACCAGTAAAAAAAAAATATCAGACCAAAGATATTGCAAAGGACAAACAATACATATGTTTCTACATTAACTTTAAAGCGCGTCTAAACCCTACTGGAATGAATAACTGTCTCACCTTTACATTCTGTTCACTATATACACACAATTGTAAGTAAAGCAGTGGATAGTTCTAGTTCTATCTATATTGTTATTTAAATGTCACATATACATGTATATAAAGGCCCTATGCACAAGTGATCTCTAGATCCACTAAACAAACAAATTTGAATAGATCCACCTCACAATAAAGCAAATCCACTGTGAAAGTATTTCGATTAGATTTAGATCTAGAACACATGCACATCTATCTTTAGGTCCATTAAACAACTTAACATGGAGAAATATCTCACAACTAAGTAAACCCACTGAAAAGCAAAGAAGGTTTTCAAATAAACACGTCAATCTCGAGGTCCATTTAAGAACTATATAACAGCAAAAGATCTTAATCTAGCTCTAGACTCTAGATTTAGAAAAAATATCTAGCTCACAGAAGTTAGTCCATCAAACAATAAATGCACCATCGAAAGAACAAAGATCTATAAGAAATAGAATCTAGATCTATCTCACAGAAACGTAAGAATGAAGAAATGTCAGTCACTAATGGTAATATCAGCCGTCACTTCAACTTCGGGTGATGTAGTAATTTAGTTGTGACTCGATGAGGCAAGGACCAAGAATGTTTATTTGTTTATCCCACCTATTCGATCTTGGTCAATTACTAGGCCTAGCCTAAGTAAAATATTTAGAGTAATGATCCTTGTTTCGATACCATGTGAACTAAATACATCTACAAATATTGCATTCCATTACGATGATTCAGTTTGGTCTTTTATTTATATCAATACTAGGCAGGAAGAAGAGAAAAAAATCACTTCCAGCTTGAGCTTTGTCAACCGGCCATTTACTATTTCGTCACCTATTCAAACTGGTGACGGCAATCCAAAATTTAATTTATCCTACCAAATTCAGACTTATCAGACCTTATAACATTTATCCGACCAAATTCAGACTTACCAGACCTTATAAGATTTATCCGACCAAATTCAGACTTATCAGACCTTATAACATTTATCAGACTTGCTGGACACCCTGAAGTAAAATAACTTTTTATCTCTAACTACCGCGGGTTTGAGACCCGTCTTAGATAGACTTTCCATAAGGCTGCAATCAGAACTTCAGCTGTCACTTTTAAATTTTCTTCAGTCATTGTCGTAAAGGTTTTACTGCTGATCTAGAGTCAAATTATTTTACAATTCTATAAACATAAACCAATGAATTGCAGGCCACAAGCGTCATTGTAACAAAAGTTTCTCAAAATGCGGCCGACCCTTTATTTGGCCCTCAGAAGGAATTGAGTTTGAGACCCCTGGTATAAGGCAGGGATGGAACCAAGCTTTGAAAAAAAAAAAAAAAACTGAACATTTTTATTTGTCTAATTTGACCAATGGACAGCATGTCCAATTCCAATACCTTCAACTACGACATTAGCAGACTAATTTAAAACTGAAATACATCTGATCTACATGAGAAAAAAAACGGAAATCCAGAAAAACCGGAGGAGGTTCCATCCCTGACAAGGAAATGCCTCCTTTCTAAGGAAAAAGAAAACAACAACAACCATAGCAATGAATCGTATAAATACCAGCATCTGTAACATAACTTTGCAGAAACCAAAACCACACATTCGGCACAGTTTTACGCCAACGCCCCTTTTCGCAACAAGAAGAAAAGACCTTTTAAGGACTCAACGTCAGACCTGCACCATCGGGAATCAAACTCACAGCCTTTTGGCTGAAAGTTTTAGTTAGTCGTTATG
>JASKDV010213993.1:0-10159 GCA_032466395.1 Aegires albopunctatus | reverse complement strand
AGAGAGAGAGAGAGAGAGAGAGAGAGAGAGAGAGAGAGAGAGAGAGAGAGAGAGAGAGAGAGAGAGAGAGAGCCTCTTTGGGTATCTACCTTTCCTGAAACCAATCTGCGATCAAAGAACGGGTTGTTTTCTAGTAATAATAATACCATTAATACATGTATAATATATTTGAATGATAGAGCACACTGGAGAACACCATCGGTAAAATATCATAAAAATTTAACAATGACCATCATAGTCATAGTAACTATAAGTTTAAGGTCATGCTTTCCAGACAAATTAAATCTTGAGCTTTTTCTTTAAAATGGACTAATGGCTCGCTCTGGTTTGTTGATATTTTTCCAGAAACGATGTTCCGCATTGCAATAAAAGCTTTTTCGTTAACATTACTTAACCTTCTCTTTCAACAGTAGGCCTCTGATGATCTGTGGACGGTTGGGTCTATATAGCTCACTATTTTCACGTATATAAGAGGGGTGATACCATGTACATGTATACAGCAGCTGTAACTGCCAAAAAGCAAGTAATACTCTAGCATTCCTAAAAAGAAACATACCTGCAAAATACAGGACCCACATCTTAAAACCCAAATAGATAGCTTGGAGAAAGTAACGAAAAATGCAGCAAGATTTGTAACTACTAACTATTCACATGAACACGGTAGCACAATACATAACATGAAACTGTTTGACTGGACACCCTTGAAGGAACAAAGAGCTAGAAATAAAGAAGTCATTTTCTTTAAAGCAATTAATGGTCAAAAGTAATAGAAGAAGCACGAACTCAGATAGTCAAGACATTTAACATTCCGGTCTCTAAGAATGATTGCTATATTATGCATTTTATTTTTTCTAGCACTGCTAGAATACATTGAATCCAAACAAATATTACAAGAGGTGAAAGTGATGATAATCTTAAACATAGGCTTATATTTACTTATAATATGAAATACTTAGATCTACATATTATAATTAGTTTGCTAACATAATACTGTAATATTTAATGCTTCAAACCTGTTTTTTTTCCCTTCGTATTGACAGTAATATTCAACCCAGTTAAGTTTTGTCAGTATATTTTAAGAAGAAGAAGAAGAACTTTGTGTTCCCGAAAAATCGTTCCGATAAGCGGTGTTCCATGTAAACGGCAATTTTGTATGGAACGTTTTGTGGGCGTATGCAACACGTTCATCATAACTCTATCGGATTCGATTATGTCTATTTTTCTTTACGTACAGTATTATACATGTAATTATGACGTTCGATGATCATTTTAACCCCTCGTGGGATTCCAAAAAATATAAGTGTGTAGTATCGTAGAAGCGTGATGTGAGCTCATGGAAAACACACATATACCCCCTTATTGGAATTTAAAACGAGTAAGCGAACTGGCCATTAACAGACCTTGTCAAATGTTTAGAGTAAATAAATAAACAAATACAAATTTTTTGACATGAGGCTAGTGCTGCCGTTTGCACCCAATATATTTATTGAGTATTACAACAAAAAAAGAAAAAAAATACTTTACTGCGTTTTGGGTTCGAACGGCAGAGTGTTATTGTTATCGCTCATCTACTACGAGCGCCAATCAAATTCACGCGCGTTTTATAAGTCAACTGCATATTATGCTGCCAGAGCATACCATATGTGCGTAAGACACGATGTATCGTTTACCTGCAACTTAGTCTGGTTGCAACAACTATTGCGTATAATTTTATTATTCATTTATCTATTTATTTTTGTGTGTAACCATGGCAATTCTTTCCCGTTCCATTTAAACACAACGGGCGTTCCAATTAATTAAGCGATATAATTTTCATAGAAGGAATTCTGTCCCTGACATTTCGTTCCAATTAAGCGGCTATTGTTGTCCAAATATCGACTCGCACGAGTCTCGAAGAATGTTGTTTAAAATTCCTCGTCGCTTTACTTGGTCGTGTTGAACCTGGTAAATAAATTGTCATGACAATCGTTAGATAATGAGTCACGCTGTACATGTGATCGAATCGCCCATTACTTGTATGTTGTTATTTTGCATCAACAGATGACACTTACAACGCTTACAAGAGTATGATATTATATTTTTAACAGCAACAGCAGCAGCTATAGTAGCAGTGGTAGTGGTAGCACCTGTAGTACACGTTGTAAATATAACTGTTTTTTTTTAAAGTGCCAATCTGGAGACAGTATTGTGATGAGAATGGTTTGTAATGACTTTCGATACCACTGCAATGCAGTTACAGGAATGAATGTAATATTATAGTATTAAAGAGTATTTGTACATACACAATCTAGTTGTTTGCTTTATTGATATTTAAGTCAACTTGGTCTTTTCTCAAAGGTTGTTGTGAATACAATGTCAAAGTGGTTAGAGCATTGGTATACTGATGTAAAGTTGCTGTACACCAAATGACTCACTCAACTGAGGAGGATAAATGAGTAGTGGTCTCATGTCTGAAAAAATGTTTTTGTACCTAATAGACTGCAAGTCTTGTTCTTTGTTTTCTATGTGGCTGTTTACTGTCATTGTAAAGTACCTTTGAGTACAGCTATGCTGTTGGTATAGGGCTGTAGAGCTGAACTTTTTATTCTTATTAAAGTCAAGTTGACCTTTTTTTCTTCTTCACTTCCCCAGACTACACGGCCATTGGTGTCCTGCTACTGACCATTGGCTCAATGATAGTGGCCAGTCTGTCCGTGTCCAGGGCCTACTACCAGGGACTGCCAGACACCAAGGCTAGCATCTATGGCTTTCTGACTGGACGGTACTCCACACCTCATTCCAGTGTGGTCGGCTGGGATTGGACAGAGCCTCAAACAGTTGGCAAGACTATGACCTTTGGGGTCAAGGTAAGTAATAAATATTCTTAGTAATGGTCGGAATAGATTAAATGAATCAACTAACGATTCGAACAAAAGTCATTACCTTAGTGATTCGATGAAGTGTAAAAGTTGGGGCTGGATATGATGAGTGTTGTTGTTGAGATGCCTGTAATCATATACCATAAATCAGGTTTAGACATAGAACTCGGTGCTTCAGGCATAAAATCAAAGACTGACAGTTTCTCAGAAGAGTAAGAGATACCCCCTTGCCTTTTTAAAATCAATCACATAAATGTAACTGACATTTTTCTGCTTTGAACTTTTGATCTCTACTCCATCTCTTCTCCCTACCCTATTCATTATCACCTTAGAACCCGCTTCAATTAAGAACCTGTTTTGTCCCGCCCTTGCAGTTTCTAAAGCGGTACCATTGAATTATGATTAACCATTACACATCTCTTAAGGTGACTTGATCTTTTCACAATTATCATTTCGAGACATCCTCTTCCCCAGTTCTTCCAGAAAAATGGATCACCCTATCCAGTGTCTGACGGGGATCGCATTCTGATAGAAATTGCCCATGAAGGTGTGCTGGTAGCGAGGACCATAGAGTTTGCAGGAGAGAATCCTCAAGATGTTAATCTTATCAAATGTTCTTTCTTGGTACACAAATCGGGCATTTATACCATTTCCATTATGGTAGGGGGCAGGCACATCAAAGAAAGTCCTTTTACCAAAATATTTCTACCTGGTGAGTTATTATAGAGGTTGTACTGGCTTGTTGTTTTTTTTAAAATTGTCAGTATATTTAACCAATACCTAGGAGATATTTGTAGATCTTTTTAAGTTGACAAAACAAACCTAGTGGTTTTATTGTAAAAAGTAAAGTTGTTATATAGGGCACATATCCACAGTGAAGACATGCTCAAGGTACTTTATCATTACTATTATACTTCCGTGACCGACAACAACACATAGACACATAAAACAAGACTTGCAGCCAGTTAGGTGCAATTACATAATTTGGCCATGGAAAATGTTGTCTTTACGGCCAGGCACTCATTCACACCTGAGCCTAATGAGATAAGCAGGACAAAGTGTCTTACGGTAAGTTATCTAAGGACACATTGTCATTGATTTGTGGTTGTCGAGTAATTTTGCTCCTAGCAGGAAATGATTCCACTATGTCACCCAGCTGACAGCCATCGGTGATGAGTGCTGCTTGTTTTCTCATGTTTGAACTGTGTTAACCATTAGGCCACTGACACCCCTTAAGTATTCTCTTTATTTTTTTACGAATTGTGTAAAGCATGCAAATATGCAAGTAAAGGACAATGAAATTAAATATAAATTCCCTCTGATCCGATATGGCCTCTAAGACTGGAGATTATCGGTTTCAATGGCTTGAAGTGGGAAAAGCCAAATAAAATCACTTCCTGGACATAATGCCAGTTTATAACAGGCTCATGCCCAACTTTTAGCTGGTACCTTCTTAACATAGGTTGAGTGAGGAAAACTGGACCTGTTTTTATCTAGAAAATATATTGCCCATAGTAGGATTTGAACCCACCATCCAATAAGTGGAGTTTTTTTTTGGTAAAAGAAAAATAGTGTAGTTTTAAATTTCTGACTTACTTGAAGTTGAATTGCTAATGTTGGGTATGAGGATTTTTTAAATAGGCCTAAACAAAAGATTATTAAAAAATTGAGATGGAAGTTTCCAACTAAAGAATTCAAATCTTGATTGATTAATCATGAGCTATCAAAAACAAAACAAAAATCATCATCGTAGAGACTTAAAGACACATCTATAGGCCATTTGTAAATTGAGTGAAGTTTTTAGTCCATTTAATTGAGAAACATAAATGCTTCCTAGCAGTGCAGGAAAAACATGAGTATTTATCATTGTATGCATTCCTGAAATGAAGAACAACAAGAGTCTTTTTGTTTTGATGAAAACCAACAAATGCAATGTAAACCTCTCAGTTATTTTGCTTATGTAATCCCTTGTAAGTAATCATAAATAGCGTTCTCCATGGAATTGCTGGTTATTTAAAATCCGCCCTTCATTTGAGTGTAATGGTTATTTCTATGATTTTGGCCAAACTTTTGTAAAATGTATCCCTATATATCTGAAGGTAATTTATTCTTATCATCATTACTCTTGATGCTGTCATTTCTTCATTATCAATATCATTGTGATTATTATAATGCCATGCAGTACTTTATAGACTCGATTGAATACCTTATTATTTGTATAATCACTAGCCATTTAGAAATTTAGTCCATTGATTTTTTAAATAGCTTTATTTACAAAACCCCCCCTTTTTATTTTCAATTTCTAGGACCTATTGACCCTTCCAAGACAGGATTCCAACATTACAGTTCTACCGTTGTGTGTTCTGCTGGATTAAGTCACCCGCTTGTTATTGATATTCGTGATCATTTTGGAAATTTGTCAGCGTACAGGAACGACAACAAGGCCTTTTTTAAAATCAAAGTGACTGAAGTGAGTCTTGACTGTTATTTTGCTAGATAGAAGAGATCTTGAAGTATTATTACGGTCTGGTCTCGCTAATCCAAATACTTCCGTTCCCAGCAATTTTTTCAGATTACAGAATTTTCCGGTTAGGGAATACCGAGAAATAAGAAAAAAATTGATTCCCAGAAAATGGTTCGGATTTCAGAGGGATTCGGGTTACAGAAGTCCGGAGTGGAGATACCAGACTGTATTTGTTTGTCACTTGTGTATTTTTCATTTGCAGCATTATTTTCTATTGCGTATAATCCAACTGATAGAAAACACACTTTGCGCCATATTCTTACTAAAATAGTTTATCACATCGATAAAATTCAACACATTCCTTTGTATGTCATCCACATTCATCGTTATATTTGGTGTGAATATGCTGAGCAAATATGGATATTCCAAACAAAGCTGAAGGAATAGTGTTGAAGACTAAGTCTCATCTGAATAGCAAACAGCAAGACTAAAATGTATACACGTTACAGAAAAATATTGGGAGCTATGAATGGGTATAACAAATTGTGAAAACAATTAAATATCACACATCAATTACTTGATCTCCAATTAGAATTTTGTGAATAAACTCCTTTTTAACGCAATATATTTTCCTCTCTTTGTCAAAATTAGTCAAATGGCTTATATGTGGATAGAGTATGACCAGAAAATCATTTGTATCATCAAATAGTTATATGCTTATATCTCTTCAATATTAATGTGTTTCATAAATTAAGGCTGGCACCAAAGAGAGACTGATGCCCATCACACAAATTGTATACAATGTCCAGGAGAGAAAGTTAGTGATGCACATAAAGATAGACAAGGAGGGGTGTTTCCAAGCAGTTGTATCCTATGGAGATGTCAAGCTCAAGAATGGAGAATTCGACATTCTTGTACTTGGAGGTGAATATTGCCTTTCATATTTCTTGGACATATTATTCTTATCTTCTTCTGTGTGATTCTGCTGATTAAGGGATTTGTTGGTAAATTTCCTTGGAATTAGCATTGCATTGTCATGCAATTTTGCACATGCAAAAATGCTGTTGCTCATTGTTATCCCCTCTCATCAATGTAGTCATACCCATGGTAAAATTTCCTTTTTCTTTCTTATCAAATATTGATACCTTGGTGCATCAAATCAACAAACACCAACCAAGTTGCAAAATGACGCTTGTCGAATTGTTGCACCCAGGTATCAATATGTCCTTTTATTATACCCTTTTCTGCATCATTGGATGTGGTTAAGCAATGTTTCTCAAAATCATAGTTATCAGGAAAGTAATGGAGAGGAACATTCATTCCAACACTATTTTCATTAATAGTTTATTTCTCATCAATCTTAGTGATTTCAGTAAAGTCATATTTGAAAATTTAATAAGAACATATATTAGTGCAAATCCTCTAAGTAATAAGTAACAGCAAGTCACAATTTTTCACTGTCTGATTATTGAAAGCATTTCCCCTCAATGCATTTATCATTGCCTTTTCTATAACATTGCAGACACCAACCCATTGAAAACCCTGAGATCACCGATAATGGTGGACTGGGTTAAATTTCAAATAACTAATTTGTAAATAATTGTTGACAAAAATTAAATCCTCTTATTCCTGTGTTTGATTTACCATTTTGATTTAAGAATTTCTTTAGGTTAATCTTTTTCATTATTAGCAAAGTTCATGATTACAATAGTCCTCAATCAATGTTCAATGCCTAATAATATTCTAGCACTTTTTATAAAGGAAAATAAACATTCCATTTTGTCATCACAGTTATTTATTTATTTTCAATCCTCACAGGAGAAGAGTTGGAGAAAGTACGCAAAAATGTTCAGAAGCCAAAACACAATTTATGGTATGAAGTGAGAGTCCTGTCTCTTAATGGGGATAAATTTGAAAAGCCAAAGAAAGCCTATGTGTATATTTCTCCTAAGGTGAGACCTCAGGCCTGCTTTTTGGTGGAATTATTACTTTTATTCTTTATTTTTAGCTTCTGCACTCATCTTTTATCAACTTTTTTTTCAACATAGTTTCTTTATAGTCATATTAGAATATATATCAGGGTCCATACGCAAGTCTTGAAGTCTTGAAAAAGTCTTGAATTTTGAGGAGGCAGTTCAAGACTTGAAACAGTCTTGAAAATCGCCTCTTTTTGAAGAATCTAGGGTCGTCTTGAATTTGTCCAACTTCATTGTTGCTTGGTTAAACAAAAAAGGGGGAAAAAGAAGACACAATTTTGTTTTCTTAACACAATTGTTTCGCTCGTGAGATAGTCTACCCTACAGAACTGCCAGTCCTCATGTTTAGAGGGTTTTCTTGCCAACATCATGAGATATGATGCCTCACAAATCAGTCAAACATTGGTCTGTGATTGAAAGTAGGCCTACAGGTAAAGACTGTCTTAAATCCTGCCACTTTGTTGGTATTTTCGGTGATGTCGTAATTCTTTCACTTTGCGACTTGTAGTCTTGAATTTTGTGTCTGGAGTCTTGAAAAAGTCTTGAATTTTATTTCATGGTTGCTGTATGAACCCTGTATGTGTATTTTACAACAATTTTTATATTCTGAAAATTTATTTCCATTTTTAGGTTTAATGAAATTTTAGAATCGTATCAAATGCAGGGTTCCTTTTTGCCAATCATTGTTTGGGTCAAATGACTCATACATTACAAAACCAATGAGTCATGACCATTAAGTCATCATTTAGGTTGGACAACAGCAATTTTCTGTGGGTGGAGAAAAATCCCAGCACAATTCAACCATAATTTCAAAAATGAACCCTGTGAATGTATGATAAAAATTGTTTTGTTTAGATTAAAATTCAAACAAATTTTTAATAGATCTATCAGCTGTAATGATAAGTATTGACTTCTTTTATTTTCCCTTGGACCTTGCAGCAAATCACACTCAAAGAATTCTACTTCAAGTTTTATCCCAGGAAACTCTGTACTTTTCGTGTTTGCCCTCGTACTAAGGTAAAGATCATTGCTTGCTTTGATCAAATCACGGTTTAAACTAATAATGAAGGCTTATTTGAATGCATAGTATAGAAAAGGGAAATATCATTTGGACTCTGTGCCCAGTAAATTCTCAGTTAAAGAAATTATAATTCTCAAATTAGCCTGCTGCCATAGTGGCAGATTAATCCTGAAAAAGGCTTGAAAAGTTTATATGTACCTGCAAAATTATCTGTCATGGTGTGCATTAATTGAACTCTCAACATTTTGTATTATTTTTGCCAGGTCTACGTGGTGTCAGTGAGTGAAGTTTAGCTATGACAGACTGAGTTTTCAAGCATACTTATCTAAACTTTTTCTGAATCGGTCTGCTACTATGGTAGCAGCTTTAGACTGTGTTAAAAGATATGACATCTTATATTTAGTCATTCAATTTGAATAATAGATGAGAATATTAGATTTATTAATGTACATTACTTAGATCTTAATCAAAAGTTATTCCAGAAGGAAAATCATCGTTTAGTATTCACTGTCACCGAGTGTCAGCAATAAGAACAGCGTCGCAATGTCGGCATTTTGTGTAAATAACCTTGCCTGAGGGTTAAACACAATGTCTTTAATGAGATTCGAACCCGCTACCTGTAGCATGCGAGTCCAACGGCTTAACCGTTTTGCCACCGTGTCACAATTTCATTTGTTGGATGGTCATCTTTTCATCAAGTGATTTGGCTTTGTCGTGGCCATAGGTTTAGCACTTACATATTTCACATAGGTTTGACAAAAATATCTTTATACCCAGTGGTCATCTTCCCTTATCAACAGTTTACATTTAATGGTGTTAGCAACCATCAGGAATTACCATCTTTTTCAATCGACGACGGTAGCCAGGCTCCAGTGGAATTGTTAGCTGCCCAAAGGAACACCATTGTGGCCACATTTTCCTGCTTTCTTCTCAAAAGCATTGGTAAGAATGATTACCCCTTGTATAGAATGATGTGTATATCCGATGATTATTTCTCCCACCTTCATTTGCTTGGTAATTAGGGTGATAAAGATGGAAAGGTCTTAATAGATTATATTACAGTAGTGCTTGAGCAGCTATGTGTAATGTGTATGCATATGAGTATGTATGTAATTTTCTTTCATTTAGCCTGTAATTTTTTAATTTATTTTTTAATTTCTTTTAGAAGTGTAAGGGAGGGCACCTTTTTTGTGTGACTAAGAGTTTTCTTATTCTAAAGGATTATGCTTGAAGGGACTAAAGTGTTTTAATAGTTTAAGGTTCTTTTTATTTAAGAGCCCTTGCATACAAGTATGAAGCCTCTACTTTCAGCCAGCTATCTGCCTAGTTTTGTTTTTTAAGCTGTTTGCAATTTTGTCGTTGGTCATTAAATTCTTGACATCAACATAATCCCAGTGCTTCCACTCATGCATTTCTTTGATGTTTTTGTTTATAAACCAGGTGGATCGGAAACCTTCAATGACAAACGGGATTTCTTCTACCAAGAAATTAGGTCATTACATTATGTACGATCAATATCGCCTCTACAGATAAGAATAAACAGGGCTCAGCTCCTACAGACTGTGAGTTTTGTCTTGTGACATGTATATCAATGTCTGCTATAATTTGGGGCAATGTTATAACTACATTTAAGAAATAAAGGAGCCAAAAATGACTTTTCCATGCAAGTGTATTTTTATACAACTATATATATGCTTATTCACCTAGTGGAGTCCCGATCAGGGTCCGGGCCGGACGTCCCGCCTGATAAGGTTGATGAAGCACAACATATGCACCCGATGTGCACTTAGCCTCTCTTCAACCAGAAATAGTGATCACTGAATTGCTGGACATACAATTG
>JASKDV010213982.1:0-10161 GCA_032466395.1 Aegires albopunctatus | reverse complement strand
TATTTGTCCAATTTGAGCAATAAATGGCTGGGTTACGTCTAATTTATGTTGTCGCTGTGTAATCGGTCACAAAAACCTAATGTCAATTTTGGGCAAAAAGTTTAGACACAAAAATATTCATAACTTTTGAACAAATTAAGATATCTTGAAAATTTAAAAAGTTTGTACATCTGTGTACACAGCTCTATCATTATATGTTGCTTTAAAGTTTGATTAACCATTTTGAAATTTTCACTGAAGTGCCTAGACAATGTATATGCGATAACGAGACGAGGAACCAGACAAGATTTCGTCTGCCCTTTGTCTAGGAGGATGCAGGTGCACATGTCGTGTTATTCACTTGTGACGAGTGATTGCATAACCTTTAATTGTCTGTCACCACTCGATATGACTCCACCCCTTTTTGTTCGAGGCGATGGCATAGGTGTAAAATATTCTCAATCAAGCCCTCTCATTGTTTTGACCAGTGATGACAACCAATGATATTGTAGTCGGTGCCACTTCAAATGCACCCAATTTACATAACTGAGACCCTCCTTCGAATGGTTATGCAATTTACAAATGCACATTGAAGTTTGGTGGGCAATACCCTAATCCGGAAAATTCTGTAATCCTAACAAATTGCCAGGAACAGAGGTGTTTTTTATTAGAAAGGCCTGACTGTACATGTACTTATCATTTCCACAATGGCCAACTTGAATATGCAAATAACTTTTTAATGTGGAAACAGTCAGTTTTTGAAAGCAAAGATTCTGAGAATTCCAATGTATGTATTTTTAAGGTCGGTTAATGGCAGAGCCTTACACAAAACATGTGTGAATAACAGGAGGAACAGAGAACCTTCAGAATATCGTTGCCATGGAGCCCAGATGTAGCAGGAAATAAAATTTCTTATTTAGTATTTGATCCTTTTTTCAGACTGCTATGGCAAACCTTGGTGGCAGAGGGAAAGTTATGTATCCTAAAGATTCAACTAAAAGGTATTGTATTTGAGTTCATTTAAATTAAGTTATTAATATTATTATTCCTTATTGGTCAATCATGCAAACCATCCAGGTTTTCTTCCAACTTTTGCAAGTTTCTAAATTTAGGAAACTGCCACAATTGACATTGCAAAAATTCACCTCTTCATTTAAACATACCAAGATCACTGAAGTAGAAGCAGCATACAAAAAAATGAGTCAATTCATTTATTGTTAATAGTTAAAAATGAACCTATATAGCTCTTATCACCAAGGGACCCTAGCCTCTAAGCGCTTTACAATGACTTTTCACTTCCTCTGGCCTACAGCAACACGAACACATCTGACAAGACTGGCAGCCTGTTAGCTGTAGGCGCTTTACAATGACATTTCACTTCCTCTGACTGACAGCAACACAAACACATCTGACAAGACTGGCAGCCCATTACAATTTTGGGATACATACAATGCTATCTTCGTAATAACCAAGTACTAATTCCCACCTGTGCCTTACCTATGAACACATTGCCAATGACCAAAAGTTATCAAGAAAATTTTGCGTTTAGCTGGATACGATCCCACAGTCACCCAGCCAACCAGTGTAGGCGAGTGAAGTTTCTCTTGTTTGAACTCTGTTAACCACTAGGCCTTTGACACCCCCACTAGTAATCTATGCCAATTTCATTCATTTGTTGAGTGAGTACAGAGCATATAATTATAATAAGAGTTGTCATCCTGCACATTGGTGTTCTTCTAATGTGGAATTGTGATCTGGCTTGGATGACACCTGACCTTTCTGTGAGCAGTTGATGAACTGTTCCATAAGCATGAGAATAATTTTGACAATTACTGATAAGTGAAGGTGGATTGGGGCATTTCTATTCAAAGTTTCATTTACTTTTTGTCCTTAGCTTTGGCGTAACCTTTATCCTAAAACAAACCTTACAGTTACAGATTTTTGTGTATTATTATAGTAAGAAAGGTCCATGAGCATTCTGATCTGTTAAATTAATAAAAAATAAGAGTAAGAAAAAAAAATGTTTCTCCGCTTGTTGAAAATACCTTTTGATGTTGTTTTCAGTTACCATGCCAAGAAATACCATGTGTTTATGGAAATGCTGAGAGACCAAAGAAAGTATGAAAAGTTAATGAACGACTAGTCTACCAAGAAACAAGGAAGAAAAAACCTGATGTCGACTTATCTATTATAAGAGTATTATTGTATATTATTATGCAGACCTTGGAGAAAACAATACAAGAAGGATTGTTATTGTTTTGTATAATATTGATAATAACATAACTGCTAACTATTCAGACAAATCGTACTTCCATGTGTTGCTTAGTGTGAATGCTCATTTCCCATAGGGGGGAAAGAAAACTTTAGCAATGAATTTAAAAACATTTAAGAGATATTGCAGAGGCCTCATCTTCAATGTAGCTGTTTAACACGCAAAGCGCTTGTCATCCTGCGACAGTGCTAAACTAGCCAGCCAGGTAAGCCAGTGGCAAAAGTACCCTAGCGCTTTGACTTGCCTGGTCAGCTGATTTGTTTATGGGTTAGGTATTGAAAGATGCATTCCTTTCCACAGTGATATAAAATATCCCCAAATAAAAAGTAGGTAAATGTAATAAGTAACTGTAGTGACATGGAGTCATAACGTAATCACCTCAATGCAATGTGTTCAAAATGTAGATTGACACGTAAATAGCAGGTGATAGATAATTGGCTGATATGATCCACTTGTCAAAACCCACAATACCCAAAGCACGCACAATTATTAAACTCCACCCCATTATTGTGTGATGTTTATAATGAGGGGACATAATAGGTGATCAGAACAGGTGATGTCGGTGACCAGTAGAAATAGCAATTACACTCTGGAATCTCCGCCCCCTCATGTCATCATACATAACAGCTGACTACTTGTCAGAACACTCAGTCACACCCCTCACCCATAACATCTTTCAAGAAGATACCATTTTTATAAGAGGTGTCAAGAAGCACACTAGTTGGACTAAATTTTCTAGCTAATATAGCTAATTTTCTGGCCCCTCCCCTTGTCTCTCACCTCTGCCCCATTCTAAGCTTGTCATGTACCTATTTTGAATGAAACAGGCTATGTGACAAGTAGCCAACACCTGAATCTGGATGTAACTGATAAAAAGTAACATTTCACTAGTTTCAGTGGTAAGAGCAACCATGCTCTGCCTTTATGCACACATACACAAACAAAAACACACACCCACACAGAGTGAAAATCAGATGACTATCAAGACAGTGTTAATAATATTTCTCCATGAGGAGGAGGAAGGGTGGGGGACATAAACTTTGATAAAGGTCTGCATAACCTGCACACTCTAGAGCGTGCATAGCGCCACCCGGTTGGCTAATATAGCACACACTAGTCCAGGCATAGCGCTTCTTGGGTTAAGCTTAAGCATAGGCTTTTAGGGTGAAGTGATGGAGACAATTTTTTTTTTGAACTCAAGACAATATTACATGTATTAAAATAATCATCAATCATCTTTATTGGATAAATTCAATCATTATTGTATCTATCTAGTATTAGTATTGAGTTTAGAAGGTGGTGATGATTACGAATTTGAGAAAACCAAGTAACAATATCACCTGACAGGCAATATTAAATGAAATCCACAGGGCATGGGTAAGCCATGGGAGGTATGGAAAAGAATAAGATGCGTTGACAGGGATATCAAAGTGATGGGAATTGCATGGAGTACGCTTGAAAAGATAGCCCAGATATTAATATTAGAGAAAAATGGAATTTGCTTGCATTGCTGCATGTCGCCTTTACCCTAAGAGGGGTGAGCGGTAATGATGATCATAATGAATAGTATTTTGTATTAGTAAGGTATTATCCTACTAGTTGGCAGCTTTGTAATAATAAAACTGTCATGATAAAATGTATTAGTACTGTTATGATAAAATGTATTACTACTAGTAGTAGTACTAGTTACTATTATTATTCTGCTCACTCGGTACCTTTCATGTCACAAAACAAATACTTTTTTGACGAATTTAATGTGAATTTTTATTTCATTCTTTAATGGTGTCAGCTTAAACATTAGCAATTCTAAGATGGTGATGGAATAAATTGTGATAATTGTTAGTCTTTTTTATAACAACTTTGTTTATTTCATTCATTCATCAGCTCATAAATTCTATAATTATAATGGTGATGGAATATATTTTATGGTTTCAAAACTGATATATATAATTAATATAACAATAATACAATCTTATTAGGTTGTAAGATGCATTTCATCTCTTTCATTCATCACCGACATGTATAGACAGTTACAACAGTTGAGAGAAGTTGCATTTCATTTACTTCTGGCTTCATATTTTCATTGTAAGAATGTAAGTGCCATGTGTTATTGTAATTATTTTTGGATAATGGATGTTATGGTTTAATTTTTGACATGTTCTTTAATTTTTTTATAACTTCTTGTACTTGTATAGAAATTGACATGAATAAAATTACGTCTTATCTCATAAATACAATCTGAAGAATGTTATTGGTGCTGTTTAAGTATCCTTTTATTTTTCTTTCGTTTTCTTTTCTTCCAATCCCTTCATAAGCCATTCTCTTGAGTTGAAAGAAATCTATTCGAACCCTTCATTGCTTTATTTGACAATGTGGAAAAGCTCATTTTCCAGACTAGCAGTGGTATTGATTGCATAAGATTACATTAAAAGAAGATGAATAAGAATGAGAAGGTGTGGCCTTACTGTAATTTACTAAATTCTTGATTCTGGTGCTTGTATCATATGTCATACAGATAATTTAGTGAGGCATTCTTTCTGCCATGTTTAAAGGTAAAAATAAATTTTACAACAATAGTAAAATTTGAAATATTGATGAAAAGTTTATTCAACCATCCAACTGTACATTTTTTCAATAAGCATAACATTAACACAAAAATAGGCAGAGAGAACATGTAATTATTAGGCATGAGTAATGTTTGATATAACAAAATTGACCATAGGAATTAATCTGAAAATATAGAACACATCGGCTTGTTTTATCATTTCTTGAACATCAATTGTGCAATTTATGTCATGAACATTTTGCAAATGGGGTAGAAAGTTCTATCTAATCTGCTACTTCAGACTAGAAATGCATGAAAAACAATATTTAGGAAAAAACATTAATTGGGCCACTAATATATTCTTCTTCTTTTTTTTTTTTCCCTTTGGGCAATGCAGAAAAAAAAGAAAATGAATGTATCCCTTAACTTCAGATTGCATAATAAATTTACCAATGAATTTTTAACTCAGTTCTTAAACTAAATGGACTTTTTTACAAAATTGACTCTGACATGAGGAAAGCAATGACCACCAGAGCAGTAACTGAGTAAGAATTAATAGTAATTTTGTTTACATTATCAAAGGACATATTAGTATAAAGATCTTATTAGATATGGTTTCTACTTGCTGAAAATGCCAATAGATGGCTTGGTGATGGCATATTAAAATTTAAAAGCAGACATATTATAACACCATAAAATATACATCACATTGTTCCTATTTCATCACTTGTATATTGCCATGATCTGTTCAGACCTACCACATAATAACATATTAATAAATTTCATTAATATGCTCAAGGGAAAGGAAGATGGAAAATTCAATTAGGAATATGAAGTAACTCAGAAAGTACCGCTTTTCAAAACTGGGAGATGATGAAGAGATATTTAAATTAATGTCAATTCTTAAACAAATAGAGCTTATTTCTAAAGAGATACCTGCACCAGGGGAAAAAAAGAAAATGATTTTTCATAGCATATATCTCTATCTTTGCAAATGTATAAATAAGACTTTGGTCTAGGTCAGATGCAACATTCTATTTCCAATAATATTGTCCAGCTCACAAACCATTCATTATCACTATTGCAAGGCTTTAAGTTGTCAGAACACCGACACACTGGTTAATGCCTAATTCCTATTCATCATTCTTTCCAAACAAAAGTATTACTGTGAAAAAGGGATGATTTCATGAGAACATTTCATCATGGCTTATCAATTGTAAATGAAGTTAATCATGATTTCATATTTACAGATCCTAATTAAGCTATTTACATTTGTTTAACCCTGCTAAGGAATATTTTTCCAATTCAATGAAGACTTTTTAAGAAATAAATGTCAATGATCCTAAACTTTTACCATGACATCGCTTTGCAACAAACAAAAAATACAATGTACCCCTTTAGTTAAAGCAAAAAGGTCACAGCAACCTCTTTTGTTGTAGCCACCTGGAGCCATAAATCAGCCATGCCGCACTAGTTGACAGTAGTCAGCAGCAATCAGTTTCATCTTGGAAATATAGGATTGCATTTGCAATGCTTAATTGAAAAATTGCCCTATTCATCTCTTCATATTTCTTGCATTTTGCACCTTATTGCACCTTGCATTCTTATTTGCATCCTAGCATTGACCATATGATCCTGTACAAGTCAATGATTGCAATTTAGCACTAACTTGACTTGACTTACTTTTCCGCCTGGGCTGCTTTGAGGATTGTTGAGGTGACAAATTTCCATTCATGTAGCTCTAACAACAACAAACAAAATCTCAATGCAACTGGTGGTGATTGCAGTCAGCTGACCAAGCAGTAGTAGTAGGAAGTCGGCAATGAAACAGTCATTGATTTTCCCTCAACAGTTTGAGGTTTTTCAAGTAAGCAGGTCCCAAAAACATGCTATTCCTTGATGACATCGCTCAAATATAAGCTTGGTTGGGGGGTAGATAAGATGCTTGATCAAGAATGGCAGTGGACCGTACCGCACTTCGCAATTTATTTTAACCTTGTAATTGACAGGTTGGTTTTAGTTAATGAAAGGCTGATGGAAACTGCTTTGATTGACCAGATATCTTCACTCCTTCCCAAAGTCATCATCTTGTACAAGAACTATCATATCTGTGCAACAGGTGTTGGTGAGTCTGGCTTATTAATATCAGGCTATCATGTTTCACTGGCTACACTAAGGAAATTGTCTTGAAACTGTTTTACACCGATATGGGTGGCATGATAAGTAAAATGTTTGACATGGCAATCACGTTTTGGTGAGAAGTGTTTGAATGAGAAGATAGAAAAGATCTAAGGTTGATGAATGCATTCTCAACTAAAAATCATCCTAATAAGTTGGGGAAAATTTAGAGGGGTAAATTATGTAGGAAAAATTCAGTTCCCTGAGATTTCGTCCTGTTTACACAGGTTCCAGATGTCAAACTGTATTTAATACCTCTAGAAAAAAATACAATATCTCATATGAAACTATTTTGACTATGAAAAGCACAAAAGTAAACTGAGGCTGCAGCCATTAGAGATCAAGACTTTTTTGGAAATGAATAAATACATTTTCAGTTCATCATGGCTAAACTGTGCTCACTGACACTAAGTAGACTCAACAACAGTAACTCAAGCTGTCGTGGATGAAATTCATGCAGACTATGACAGATTGTTTGGCAACTATTCTGTTCTAGAAAAAGTCTGAAACATTCTGCTATTATAGCACTGGCATAAGGTTCACTTTTTCTTTATTAAATAAGACATTAAGCCTCATTGAACTTTGAGGAACTTTTGACTTAAGATCAGCTAGATAGAATGTGACATCTTCTTTTCTATATGAAAACTGAGAGAAAAGAATGTTTGCAAAGTCTATTCGACAAGGAATGGCTGCATTTCACTCACAACAGCTCACTGTTCAAGAGTCAATAACAAAGTAAAGCCAATCAGCATTCCTTAACAAGATGAGACAGATTCATGGAGAGCAAGAAGGAGGGGAGCATATAAATAAATCAGACAAATTAGCTATAATTTTGAGGTCAATAAAGTAAAAGAATAATTGTATGTGCAAAGTTGTGTTGCTGTGAAGTAATTGTCACATTTCAAAAGGAAGTAAGAATCTAGAGAGCAAGCTGCAGCCATTGGTGTTGGTTGAGTGAGTGAGCTCTGCATTTATGAGAAGATGCAAACAGGAATTGAAGTAGACATTTCAGCATTACAAGTTCTTTTATGGGGATCTTTCATTTGCAAAATTATGATCTTTGATGAAGAGAATATGATTCACAAGCTTCACTTAGGATATTTGAGTAATGATAAAAATTTACATTGACGTCAAAACATTTATCATTTTATATAAAGGGTGTCCTACAAACAATGGGCATCATCTTGTTTCAATTTATTTGCAAAAATTTCAGACAAATTCAACAAAATTTGTTTGGCTTGCAAATTGTGCGATCAAATTAAAATAATTCAGAAATTTTCTTTTGTTTACGTCCAATATGTCTCTTTGACAATTGTAGAGACCTTGGAGACTTTGTTTTGTACCTGAAGTAAAATGTAAATAAATACACCACTACGTTTGTTGCCAACATCTATCAACAAGTGTGATTGACCAAATAGTTTCAAAAACACCTTCAGCAATCTCTCATTGCAGTATCATCAATGCAAAATTGAAATATAAACAAGCCAGTCAACAAATTTCCTCCCAATGGCATTTACTGAGGGTCAAATAGAAGTTGGGTTTTGGGGTGGGGATTTTTTATTATTTTTTTCATTATTTTGGTTTGGTTTTTTTTCTTTTGGTTATATTTTGATCTTCTTTTTCTATTAGTTCTAACATGTAAAAAGTACTAGAGATTAATAATACCTAATATTGTACCAGTTTTTCTTGCAAACAGATTTGATTAAACAGCATCTTTACAAATAATATCTCCAATGTCATTAATCAGATTCAGACTTGATCGTAAGGGATGATGAATGGCTTTCACAGGAAGCTGGTCAGGATAAAAGAAAAAATTTTATTATAGAGATAAATAGGATGCTATATTCATGAATAGCTTGATAATTGTGTACATAGTTATTCTAGCCAACCTAAAATCTGTCTATGTCTTACTAAAATAACTGCCACCATTATTGATCATCTTATCCATAATATTATTTTATGGTATTGGTGTTTATGGTTGATAATGTTGATAACAGAATGGAAGAGTGAAAGAGAGGAAGAGTAATGGGTTTTTATTATGCATTTCTTTGTTCACAAAATGTGACTTTAAAATTTCCATATTAATGTTGGACAAATAAGGATCTCATATCTCATCTTAATTGCTATACAGTAGTTTTCGCGAGAGTGCCCTCCGGCTAAATGCCCGTTTCGCCTAAGTGCCCGCTATTTCTAGATCATGCCACTTTAAAACAGCAGCAAATGTCAACCAACGCTTAATAATTTATCAGCAATCACTTTCTAAGGCTAGCAAACGTTCGTTATCGCTTAATGCTTAATTGTGTGATTAATCTCATCCCTTTGTTACTATCAGCAAGGTGAGAAATCCCTGAGTGCCTACGCACTGATGACAGGTTGACTCTGAAATGATGGACATGTGTAACTTAAACAATCATCCAATCAAATGCACCGAAGTAGCAAAGGAGGCGGGGCAATGATCTGGTATTGAGCAGGCATGTTCAATTACCCAAGCCGGTTCAGAAGACATGTCCAAGTCTACCGATGTACATTAGACAATGGAATCAAATCCCACCTGGCGCAACAAAATGATATCTGTCTGGTAGTAGACCGAGGGGATTTTGATCTTTTCAATAAGGGCTGCTTACAGTATAAAGAGGATTTCAAAATTAGTGACGTCATTGAGAGAAGGCTTTAGAGATGTTTGATATCGTGAACTAAATCAGCTATGACCTGTGTGCATATGTCTCCAATTTTTATGACATGCATACATTATACAATTGTAAGTGAAATGATTTCTAAAACGTTTTTACGCTAAAAACGAATTTAAAAATCATAGAAAAGACTGTCAAATTTATTGGTAAACCCAAAACATTGCATGTGTGCTCATAATGCAACTGATAATTGATCTCTTGCTCTTCCCCCCTTCCACCCCACCTTTCTCAACTCTCACTCTCTCCCAGATCTCTTTCCACACTTCTCTCTCTCTAGTCTCTCTCTTTCTCTCTCCACTCTTCTCCGTCTCTATTTCTCTTTCGCTCCCCCCCCCCTCTCTCTCTCTCTCTCTCTCTCTTTCTTTCTCTCTTTCACCTTTCCCCTCTCTCCACCCTTAACCAGCCTTTTCTGTCTCTCTCTCTCTCTCTTCTTTCACTTTCCCACTCTCTCTCTCTCTCTCTCTCTCTCTCTCTGTCTCTCTCTCTCTCTCTCTCTC
>JASKDV010213971.1:0-10161 GCA_032466395.1 Aegires albopunctatus | reverse complement strand
ACCAACACGGCATATACAAGGATGGCGGATAACAGATCTACGTGGAGAAGATCGATAGGCAACGTGCAGACATGCACACGCCACTCATGATGATGATGAAGAATCATTACGGAAAAGAGGAGATTAAGGTAAATGATGGAATATAGTTGGTATTGAAACTATTTTTGTTTCTATGGAAGGGTTGTTATTTTTGTTGATTGACAAAATTATTTTGCTACATACTTATTTGTAACAATGTTTGTCTGTCTATATATCAGATCCTTTACCAACTGTAACTGCTCTCATCCGCGGTGCTTTTGGCAGACATGCTTGGACCATGCAGCTGAGACACACCCCAAGGACTTCCAAGGTAATCAAGATCATGATCATAATGGGAGGAGCAAAAGAAGTGTTTATGACATTAATAGTGAATTGCATTTTATAGCAGAATTTCATGGGTGTCCTTTAGTATGCTTTTATAATGGAAGTAAGCCATGAATTTTAAGATGAATACACAAAGAGATTACATATTTAAACACAACAATAGATGTATAGATTTTAAAACAGCAAAAAGCAATGACAAAGGGCCTACTAATTCACATGTGGCTTAAAGTGTCAATAATCATTGATAATAATTCTAATATGATTTGCTGAACAGATGTAATTGCAGTATTCAATAGAACATTTCAATGAAATCCCACAAATGTGATTTTTTTAAGATGTGGTAGTTGTATAAGTTATATAGATTTGCTTAAAGATGTAAAGATGATTAATGATTCTCATTTGATGTATGGTAAATAACCCTTGACATTCTAAATGGCTTGCTTTCTGCTCTTCCACTATTTTGCTACTGAATTCTAAGAATGTTAACTGAAATGGCCAAACCAATGGAAAAATACTGAACCAAGAGGCATTGAATCATAACTTTAATATGTCATTCAATAAATGTTTTTCTTTTATGATTCAATTTTATCTATGATTGATTTGGATTGATTACCTTTTATTTCTATGCTTACATATATAGGAGCAAAATTCAATTCCTACCATGGTATAATTTAGAGAAAAATCCCTACAAACTTCTCCTACTCAGACGTATTGACGCTGTCTCTCCTCTGAGTATGCAGGAAAAGTCAAGATCTGAGGGAAAGGAAGTGTGCTCGGGCAACCACACTTCCCGAAAATACACTGCCCAGGTGTAGCACAACGTGCTGCATCCATGGTCAGATCTGACAGACGGAGGCCTATTATTATAATATATATAGGACCATTGTTTATTTGCTTCAGATATCATCAAGGGCACATTTGACAGATCCAGGTCGCCCTTTGCCAGATGACAATGTAGGTGTACAGCACAATGTTAAACACCGCTATTTTCCAGAGAGCATCAACAGAATCCCACAAACAAATGCGTGAGTCATCAGTTTGGTATACAAAAACTTTGAATCTTTTTCATTTGTTTCGAAGACCCACTTGATCTATTTATGTTAATTATCTTATATATACGTCCAAGCCTCTCTAATGGAAACAATTTTTTTTGTAAACATCAAAAACAGAAGAAGTATTTTCAGGGGTCAAGGGTGCTCTATGGAAGTTTCCATTTTTCCTATTGCAGTAGTGTTCATTGACCCTTTATTTTTTCAATTGATAATAATAATAATACTAATAATGATGATTATGATGATTGATGTTATTGTTAATTAATTATTGTCATGTAATTTTTGTAATTTTATTTTATTTGTACTTGAGTATAGGTTGGGCCAACTTGTTTGAGCATTGGTTTGATTCAAACAGTCAGGTACCCGTTCAGCACTAGTCGTGTTAGTTCAGCTTTGATGTTAAGTATCTCAGTATTTATAGTCCAAGTTCTCATGCCAGTTATTGTGTCACAATGTCGGTACCTCTCATAACAATCAGCAGTCAAATGCCTCATTATACTTGTATCAATAATTCACGTCCCTTCATGTCCAAGTTATGTCATTCTCCTTTATCTCAGATAATGAAATTATAATTGTTTGAATCAAACCAATGCTCTAGTGAGTTGCCACAACTCATACTCAAGTGCAAATAAAATAAAATATGAAGAAGAATTACACGCCAGTAGTTAATTAACAATCAAATTAATGATGATAATAAAAATCATTATAATTTGTATAGCCTCAAAGCTATCCATGCCATGGTGCTTAGTAGCACTATAGAGATTAAAATCATTGTATTCTGAAAAAGTTCTTTAAATTACCTTCCTTTAATTGTTTCTTAGGTATGCATGCGCTACTTTAGAATTTGTCCTTTTTTAAAGCTGAAATCATAATAATCTGATGAATCCTTACTTGTTTCCAATTCTATTGCGTTCATTTATTTATTTAATTTTTTCTCTCTCTTTATTTGAGAGCAAAGAAGAATTTGAGGTCAAGGTTAAGCTTGTGGATATTTGTTTGGAAGGGGTTGTTGAATTGTTGCTTTGGATCTTACCCTAAAATGCCTTTCAGTATAATAATTTTCCTTGTTAAAATTTCTCACAGGGATAAGAGCATTCCCTCTCTTGAATCTGTGCTGACAGAAAACCAGGCAAAAGATGCTGAAAAGATGAACCAGTTGATAGAAAAAGCATCCATTTTTGACAAAGAGGTGATGCAAAGAGCAAAACTAGAGAGGGAGAAGATGTCCTTCCCAGATAAAATGACAGAGTGCAAACCTCCCAAGTAATTTGAAACTTATATTGTTTTTAAGACCTAATCATTTCTTCTTTTTCTACATTGAATTTCTTTCACAATTTATACTGACAGAGAATTTGAAATTTTAAAAAGAACTTATATTTTAAATATAGCTACTTACACTATATTACTGATTCTTGCTTTTAAGATTATAGACATCAAGCTTGAACGACTATCATGTAATCAATTATCTGTGATATTTTATTTCATTTTATTTTTTATTTTTTTAGAGCCTGCAATGAATACCAAACAGCCCGTTTGTTTCTATCTCACTATGGATTACTCTCTTTGGAAGCGCTAAAGGTGAAGTAGGACCAACTTGATTTATCTGTTGCGATCATCATCTCCGCATTTCACTATCTATTGCCAGAATCTAATTTTAGTATTTTTTACAGGTTGGGGATGGAATGTTATACTTTAAATATGATTTCATTATTTTTTGCTGTCTATGAAGATATTCTCTAAATCAGGCTTTAGTAAAACTTCACCTTGCTTTTAATAGTAAAATTTTGCTTTTATAAAAAAGCTATATTTTTATTCATAAGGTATAATTTTATAACCTTGTTCTTAGATATAAAAAAAAGTCAGCCTTTCATAGATTTGTTTAAAAATAACCTTTCAATATTACCTTGTCATTCCTAACAGGAACCCTCCAACAGCAGTGTACCTCCAGACCTGGTTATGTTGGACACAACAAACTCTGGCCTATTCACCGACCTTGAATCCTTAGATTTCATCCCTAGTCGTGATAATGACACAGTCCACATCTTCTATGTTAAGCCTGGACAGTCCAATGCAGCTGACATTTTAAGCAATGTGGTAAGGAACCTATTTATTCATTGTAAACAATGTGGTAAGGAACCTATTTATTCATTGTAAACAATGTGGTAAGGAACATATTTATTCATTGTAAACAATGTGGTAAGGAATCATTTATTCATTCTAAGTAATGTGGTAAGGAACCTATTTATTCATTGTAAACAATGTGGTAAGGAACCTACTTATTCATTCTAAGCAATGTGGTAAGGAACCTACTTATTCATTCTAAGCAATGTGGTAAGGAACCTACTTATTCATTGTAAACAATGTGGTAAGGAACCTATTTGTTCATTGTAAACAATGTGGTAAGGAATCTATTTATTCATCGTAAACAATGTGGTAAGGAACCTATTTATTCATTCTAAACAATGTGGTAAGGAACATATTTATTCATCGTAAACAATGTGGTAAGGAATCATTTATTCATTCTAAGCAATGTGGTAAGGAACCTATTTATTCATCGTAAACAATGTGGTAAGGAACCTATTTGTTCATTGTAAACAATGTGGTAAGGAACATATTTATTCATCGTAAACAATGTGGTAAGGAACATATTTATTCATCGTAAACAATGTGGTAAGGAACATATTTATTCATTCTAAACAATGTGGTAAGGAACATATTTATTCATCGTAAACAATGTGGTAATGAATCATTTATTCATTCTAAGCAATGTGGTAAGGAACCTATATATTCATTCTAAACAATGTGGTAAGAAACCTATTTATTCATTCTAAGCAATGTGGTAAGGAACCTATTTATCCATTGTAACAATGTGGTAAGGAACCTATTTATTCATTCTAAACAATATTGTAAGGAACCTATTTATTCATTCTAAACAATGTGGTAAGGAATCTATTTATTCATTCTAAACAATACGATAAGGAACCTATTTATTCATTGTAAACAATGTGGTAAGGAATTTATTAATTCTAAACAATGTGGTAAGGAACCTTTTTATTCATTCTAAACAATGTGGTAAGGAACCTATTCATTCATTCTAAGCAATGTGGTAAGGAATCTATTTATCCATTCTAAACAGTGTGGTAAGGAACCTATTTATTCATTCTAAACAATGTGGTAAGGAACCTATTTATTTACGTCCCTGACTTTGAATTCCCTTTGACAGCTTAGTCTGCTCCATGAGACTCTTTCCCTCTTCTTTATCAACTTTATGCTTTCTTTTTGGCCAAATATAAAAGTAAGAAATTCAACAAGCTCTGAAAGAAATCCCACCATATTATTCTTTAGGTAGGCATTTGCAGCTCAAAAGTGATTGATACAATAAAATACTGTAATAATTTGTTAAAAATTGTTCAAGATGAGATTATTAGCCAAAGGCATAAGTAGTTACAAAAGGTGATAATAGTTATTAAATTTGCCTTTGCATTATTTCAGACATCCTATAATAATGTCCAGCCTCAGTTTGTGGAGTTTCTGCATGCCCTTGGCTGGCCTGTAGATGTCAAAAAACATGCTGGATGGACTGGTCATGTGACAACTTCCTGGAAAATTACTGAACCAGATGATATGGATGGTGGGTTGAAGAATTTCGCATCAATTATTTTGGTCTACTTTAGTGGTGCCTAAAGTTTACTATACAGCTGCATAGATATGAACTGCTTATCATTTGATGACACCCCAGTATTAAAAATCAGTGATTCTAGCGCCTTTAAAGTGAACAATTTCTTTTACATTAGGCTTGTTTTTTTGTAGCTTCATTGAGATGATCTAATGGCACGTACTTTGTGGTAATTTGTTTAGTCTTGTTTTCTATTAGTAAAACAAAGAGACAATAATAAATGTATGAGATAAATGTAGAATAACACATGTCTTTTGCAGAGGAAGACTATCAGACAGGCACAGGTGGAAGTCTTTATGATGGTCATCAGCAGGTGTTGTATTGGGCCGACGTCTTGTCAGAGATGGCCATAGTTGTACCATCACCTGACACTCTCAAACTAAGAACTGCTAATAATATGGATCCAGGTGAATTCTCTTTTTTTAAAAAATAAAGTCACACTCAGACAAATGTGTTGCCAATACATTACTGAATTAGATAGACCATGATGGATAAAGATATCAATAAGGGTATATTTTTCACTTAAGCGTTTTATTTTTTCTTTAATATTGTCATAATGGAAAGGTCTAGAAATTGTAAATACTTACTTTGCTTTATTTTTCTGTTGATACCAGTGGATGTCACTTACAATTTTCTGCATGCAATTACTTCCAAGTAATTAAATTTTAATCAATTTCCTTTATTTATTATCAGCATTTTAAACCTTTGTAAGCTATCTATGCAATCTACTTTTTAAAAATAATTCCTCCCTAGACAAATCTCCAATATCCTACAACCCAGGACCTTTGTCAAGTTCACCAGATCTTCAAGCAAATGCAGGAAAACCAGGAACTTTGCTACTTGAAGCTGAACGAGTCAAGCAGACGGAGAAAGAGCCCCTTGCATGGGCCTCTGAAAACTCATCAGCCAACTCTAGCATCAAGTATCGAAGACACGGCAGACAACCAGCATTGATGACTGGGCCGGATACAAAGGTCATGGTTGTTTGGTTGGAGAGTTTTGAAGACCATTATAATTTTCCAGTTGGTAGGTAGTGATTTCATTATGCTTTATAAAATTGGTTGTAAAGTCTACCATGTTTACCACGTGGCATCGTGGTTGAGTGGTCAGTGGTTTTTAATTGAAAGGCTGTGACTTTAATTGCGCTTGGCCTGATGGGGAGTCTTTGGTAAAATTTCTTTTCATGCATTTTCTTCCCCACACTCAGGTGTAAAAGGGGGTACCTGGTGGAGGCAGTGAAAGATCTTGTCAGTATGCTCGCAGGTTTTTTTGCTGGCATTCAGCTGCTCTGCTATAAGCTCCCCAGGGAGTTGTGATGGTGCTTGTATGAAATGGCCTGCCACGGAGATAATTAATGCAAAATCTGTGAATCTGCAGTGAGCAGGGATATAGACTCTAAATCCATTATAGTCTGGTCTCTCTAATCTGGACTTGTGTGATCCGAATCCCTCTGTAATCCGAACCATTTTCTGGGAACAGATTTTTTTCTTATTATTTCTTAGTATTCCCTAATACAGAAAATTCTGTAATAAAAACAAATTGCTGGGTACAGAGGTGTTAAGATTAGAGAGATTAGACTATATATCTTTTATCTTCATTATACCGTTACAATGAATCAGAATCAGAATTGTAAAACAACAGCTCATTCTTATATCATTAGTTGTTCCAGGTAAGAATTGATTCTAAAAGAGGTTTCAATGATATAGGCTGTGTCAGTGTCCATATTGGGAGAATGATGCAGACTTTTTATGGAAAAGGAAAGTAGTTGCATTTTCATTCCATCATGGACGTTTAATTTTTCACACTGATGAGATCTTGACAAAGTAAGACAGGGGTTGTGAGTGATTTTTTGCATACCATGATAAAGTCTGGATCATTATGCCCATATGGTCACAGCCAGAGACATTTTCTTGTTATCAATGCATTACCGTGCTTCATTAAAATGTTTCAGAGTATAATGCAAATGTAGTGTGATCTTCATATGTATGTTTAATGATAATGAAAGCCTAAAAACATGTTTTATATTGTAGTATTGAAATATATTCTCATTTTGTTCCAGCTGACCTTCTAGTTGTGACGGGAACTGGATTGGATCCTCCTCCCTCCTCTGGTTCTTCACAGGGCCAAAGAACTCCAGAGAAAGATGTCTATGTCATTTTCATCCATGCCCTGAAGAATGGACTTTTCAGAATTCACATGATGGAATACGAAAAGACTCAAACCAAGTAAGAAAGATATCTGATCTGGATTCAGAATAGATCCTACCTCTGGCAATGAGTTTTTGTCAACTCTTAGAACCCCATTTTTTCTTAGTTTATTTATTTGTTGTTTTTGTTTTTGTAATTTTTTTTTTTTTTTGCTTTTCAACAAAAAGATACAGGAAACAAATATATTGATTGATGGTCCACAAAGAGGTGAAATATAATCAGAAAATAATGACTAATTTGACTAGCCTGCCAATATTGTTGATGTATTCTTAAATCAAAGTGTTCATTTTTATATACCATCCATTTATTTATTTTTCATACCAGAAAAGGCTTTTTTTTTTTCAGGATTAACATGATACTATAACAAATATACCTTATTTCTTTGTGTGTGTTTCTGCATAAAAGAGAAGTACAACCCGTCATTACAAAATATTATGGTCATTCAAGGAAAATGTACAGCATGTTACAAAATAATAAAAAAAATGCCACCAAAGTATGTTTTAAAAATCTTCAGGATTCACGTTTTTGAGGATGGTGCTACCAACCTGAAATCAATTTTGAAGAAAAAAGTATTATATAGAAGCAGCTGTCATATCTTTGCAGTGTTGTGTTTGTGTTTTAAAATTGTCATCCCTGCTCCTCCACAAAAAGAAACCATATGACAAGAAATTAAAAATAAATAAATAGAACAATAACTACATAAATACATTTAAAAAAAAAAAAGAAATAGAAAATACCCAACAAAAATAAAAACAAAAAACCAATATAAATGCAAATCCCATATTTTTCATTAGCTTTTAACTTTTTGAATTTTATGAAAATCGGTACTTGTTATGTTTAAATAAAGATCTACCTAAATGCAGTGCTTCTTTATAATTTAAGAGGGAGCAAAAAAACCTGCAAGATTTCATGATTACCTCCCATTGATTCTCTAAGATTATCTTGCTGCCATGGATAAGATGTGCTTATTCTTAATTCCAAAGCTGTCATATCATTACTTATTGGTTATTTTTTCTTAAATTTTCAGAATGTCTATGGCCATCCCATTGGTAGATGGAATGGTTGTCAGTAGGAGAACCCTCGGCACTATGGTTAGACAAACAGCCATCAACATCTGTAGGAGGAGGCGTTTGGAGTCGGAGTCGTAAGTTTTTTTCATCTTGGTTTATTAAATGTTTCAATGATCGCTGATTTGACTATGATCTTTATGAAACCGTTGGTGCCAACAGATAAATGATTATTCTAGAAATATGTGCTCATTTCATGATATGCATTGGTTGGTTTTTAAAATTTAGGCCCCTGAAAGTTGATTGTATGTGGCTTTATTGTCTTGCCACACTAATTTATATTCACCTTAGAATTCTTGAATCTTATCCAGCTAATATTCCCATGCCTCTCTTGTGAGAGAAAATTTTGAAAACATAAAAAAAAGTAAACAGTAATGACATTCTCGGGAGTCAAGAATCCATTTTTGTTAAATATTATTATTATACTATGGTATCTAAATCATCATGTTTTGAATGATTTAATTTAAATTAGCAACACATATCAAGTATCAGTGATCGACTTATTGTTGAAAACAATCTCATGAAAATCCATTGAGTAATAAATTATTTGGTCTTCATTTTCAAATTCTGGCATTTACATCAGATGCATTGTGTTTCTATAACCATTTTCCCTTTATTGACTTGAACTCACCTAATGCAAATGGCAGTGAAACTAAACTTTTAAAATGTCTTTTCCCAGCTATCAGCCCCCTCATGTGAGAAGAAAGCTCAAAATTCAGGAAATGGTCAGCAAGTACAAGTGTACAATGTCTCCAGCTGAATTCTATACGGCGTTATTCCAGGATATCCCAAAGTAAAGCATGTCAGTATAAACAATGTAAAGAGGCAGTTTGCTCATTGAAGTGCTTAAAAATGATTGCAAATGCAATCTTACCAATTTAAAGCTTAGTGCTTTCCTAAAACAAAGGAATAGTCTTCACAAGTGAATATTCATTAATGTTGTGATGATTGCGCATGTTATAAGGATTATGATATCTTTGGTGATTTTCTTTTAATTGTTGTGATATTTCTAAAGGTGCATAGCTTTTACATGTTTCCTTTGAAACCATACTTTGATTTTAACACTTGTTTTTTTTTTTGTAATGCAAATTAGTAGGAAATACAAATATAGAGACAGGGATAAAGAAACTTGACTGTCATATCATTATTGTTGCATAACGTAGAATAAGGGTTTGGGGGGTTTTTTCTTTAAAAATGGCAGAGATGGATTTTTATTGTACAACCCGATTTTAAAATTTGTACTCTGTTATTCCTGTAAAACTTGTTACAGAATGTGACTCTTTTGTTGAATTCAAATTGTAAGGCGAACATTTACCTACGTCAACATATGAACTTTTTTGTTTTTCCTTTCTTCAATTCTACATTGTCGATGATAATTAGTTATAATTTATTTATTTATAATTATAGTTATTAATTTTCTAAAGAAAAGTGATTTTGATTTGTTTGAAAGTGAGTAATGTAATTATAATGTATATATGATACATATCATTTCCTCAGATTCTTTTATAATTAAAATTTGCCCAAAGTCAGACATTACATTGACCCGTATTGTACAAAATTCAAAATACTTATTGTCATTAGTAATTTTTTTCACTGTCTGAGAGTTATGAATAATTTGGAAAGAAATTGAATTTATTTTTCATACCAGAAAAGGCCTTTTTATTTCAGGATTAGCATGATACTATAACAAATATACCTTATTTCGTTGTGTGTGTTTCTGCATTAACCCTTTGCTGTTCAAAATTAGATCAACTGGGACCAAGGTGAAGGTTCACCTTCCTGTGTGGAGGGGCAAC
>JASKDV010213960.1:0-10162 GCA_032466395.1 Aegires albopunctatus | reverse complement strand
TTTTTATTGTGAGTCGAGGCCAAGCTCGCGCTGAGGCAATGCTACGGCTATGACGTAGCGAGCTTTTCTTGGGTTAAGTGATCTATATAATAAAAGAGATAATGGTAGAGAATGATGCCAGTGCTTATTTCTTCCCATCGATGTTTCATGAGTCATTCATTCATTTGCTCTACTACATGACTACTACACTTCGTCGAGTCCATGTTATTTGACATAGGGGAACCATTTGGGCTAAAAATAGATCCTGACTGGAATCCATTCTAAAAAAGCTGTGTTTGAGAGAAGTGTAAACGCTAAACATCGTTCATCCAATAAATCATTAGGATCAAACCCTTTTAGCTTATAAGTAATCATCTAATCAAAAACAATTTTGTAAATATGAAGATTATCACCCAAAATGTTGTCTTTTAACACCCTTGTTGATCTACTATAGACAAACAGGGCAAACAAAATGGGGCTGTGCACAAATGATCGACCAATCAGAATGCGCCTGGCCATTACACGCTTGCAGTGTGCAATAATCTGGTTGACAGGCAAGGCCAACGGGTATACATTACAATGACAGTTTGTTCCATTTTGTGGTTTTTAATGAGAGGTAGTGAAATAAAAACATTCAGCCTGGGAAGAGAACGTAAAAAAAAAAGAAAAAAAAAAGAAGAAATTTTCAGACACTAAGAAGATGTACAGCCATGTACCCTGTCGGCAATTAAGCCTACTCCACGTAATTTTCAAAAGAAAAGCGGTTGAAAAAAAGATTGCAATTTTGACGTCTTCTACCTTATGGGACGCTAAAATTGCTTGCTTATCTTTAGTATGACCCTTTATCTAATTGGTTGCCTGGTTTCATGTATTCATTTAGAAATAACACCGGATGACTATTTGAAAGAGAGGGGGTATACAAACAAAAAATGCAACCACAGATGGTCATTGCTGCCTAAAGAACACATATATGTACAAGGCAATTAGTGGTGAAATGAGAGGTATAGTAGAAAAAAAACGTAATATGATAATGGATCAACCCTCTTCTCCCATTCTACATAAATCCAGACTAATCCCTTCCACCATTTCTCTCTCTTTTACAATAGTATTTTAGAAATAAACCCAGCTTTCACATGTTACTCACTTGTTAAACATGCGGTCTGGATGGTCAAATTTACCATTTTGCAGACAGAGAACATACTCGGGAGCTGTAATAAATAGATCATTAAGAATGAATGGTAATTCATGTTTTTAGTACATGCACAACATGAGGTGATGAATTATCATTAGGCAGTTAACAAATGCTTAAAATTTGCCTTGCATTGATTGCTCTTGATCTAGATTTTAGTATTGCAATATTTGACAAACTTCGTACAAAACATCTCTCAAACACTGACATAGAAAATACTATGGCAATGTTTAAAAGTCCTAGAACTGTCAGAAGATGGACGTAGTTATAATATGCGTTTAATGATTGATAAGGCATTATGACAACCGTTACCAAGGGATGAGACAAAGAAACAAGCGTTCACTTGAAGCACTTTTATTGAACTGACTAAATTGAACATAAGTTGATCAATAACTGTTATATCTTATAGATAGAGTTCTAGCATTCAGTGGTAAGGATATCATTACACCCCCCTTATTAAAATGAAAATAATGTTATCTATTTTAAAATAGGCACTACAAGTGTTTCACCAGTGATAAGGACTATTTCTACTGATTAGGAAAGATACATATATATTCTAATATACATGTATTAAATATGTGTGTGTTATGGTGTGGACGTCTTAATTATTTCAACCTAACAATGGCCATGCCTACATTGTATATTTGTTTGGAACTTTGACTTGACGTCCACTTCCAGTGTTGTACATGCAATGTGATTGTTGGACTGATTGTTCCAGTGGTGAATCAATGTCGTTGCTCGCACCTATATTTGTGTGTTCATGACAGTTTTTGTTCGGAACAGGTATTTTCGCAGGCTTGTTCGCAACAGGTGAATACGAAGGCATGTTCGAAACAGGTGAACATAGAGGCTGATTTGTTGATTCATTTGGAAGTGAAAAAGCTAGTCGATCCTCAGGGATATGGCGTAGATGACTTCTATTTCGTCGCAACTCAGTTCCTTAGCTGTCTCTGATTTTGTAAGATCTTGGGGCCTCATGTTTGTGTAGTACAACGGCTACTTCCCATCGTTTCGTTCAATGATTTTGGAACGTGACAGATCATCTGGATGACAATGGTGATAGAGGACAAGGTGTCTGTCATGATAGTATGTTTGGGCTTGAAGCCTTTTCCAGGTGACAGTCTTGATAATGTATCAGCTATTTTCATCTCTTTTCCAGGTATATATTTGATAGTGAAATCATAAGGTTGATTGAACCCATATTATAACAGACGTGTCCTCACTAAGCAGCATAATAAGATATTGATTCAATGCTAGTGAAATTATTCTACTCTTTACATTGAGACATGTACGACTGATCAAGAAGGATCAATGATCAGCCTTGTGACAAATGCTAAAGGCCTTATTGATTAATTAATTAAATTACTGTATTCATCAATACTTTGACAAAGAGACATTCAACTATACTGCCGTTTTCAAATGAAAGGCAGTAACTGCAGGTCAATTGCCATTGAAAATATATAGTGCCTTTCATTTGATAACAGCAGTATATTATGCTGACATTTTCTTTAAAGTTTTGATGGCCACTAGGATGATGTCAAAATGCTTATTATAGAGTGGAGATAAAATTATAAAATTTTAACGTAATTAAATTTGACGCAGTCTGATGTTTACTATATTTCTAATGTGAAAGCAAACTTAAAAAAATGTAAAGGTGCAGATTTAATATAGAAACTTTCTTTAATAAAACTTACCAATCCTTGCGAGGTAAAAAAGAACATATCCAGGTGTAGAGTAGTGAGACCCATAGAGAAATTTTGGCTCTGGTATGTCAGGATACCGCTCCTGGAGATGATTTAAAGATATTTATAAAGACGTAGATGAATTCAAATAAAAAATTGAAGCATTGTCCTTTTGGCCATAATATTTTGACCACTGTACAGTCTCTATAGCTACACACTTTTGTGTTTATCATCGAAATCCCAAAGCTGTGACAGTACAGATTGGATTGGATTATAATATATCTGAAAAAAATTCAAAATAGATCTTAACTACTCTAGCATGGCATTTGGATAAAATAGACTTTTGATGACAATGTACAACATTAATAATAATGTTGAAAACGATTATTGGTGAATATGATAGTAATGATGATGATGATGATAATGATGATGGTGAAAGTAATAATAATAATAAAACAAGCACGGAAAATTCCGCCAGCTTATCCCAATTTCTTTAACACAAAGTAAAAACTAATTTGTGGCTCAATAAGATCAAGGATAAGACACAATTGTGGCAGATGGCCAATTTCATCAGCTATAATAACAACAAGAAACAATAATAAATAGCACCTCAATGCATGACCCATGAATTTTACATTATATCCATATTCTTCTGAAACGAGGAGTTTGATTCTGACCTTGATTCTGTCCAGTCTTTCAGAATTCAACGCACCAATTGGTTTGCTCAAATCTCTGTAAACAGACTCATCCTGAAGATCTGAAAAGAAATGAACACAGATTTGTGTAAACATAGGGCCATGCTGAAAATATTGTTCAAAAGGCAGATGGTGCTTCAAATATAGTGAGTAAACAAAACAAAGTGTCACTGATTATGTATTAGTATGAATCTGTTGAGAATTAAATTAATTGGTAGTTATTGTCATAAATCTTAAACATTTTAAGCCTACGTCCTGTTATTCTATTTTGTTCTATACAGACCAACAATAAATATTTTTCCCTTTGCTTTTTGCATTATTTTCAAAGACAAAACATTGATAATGATTATGTAGCATATCTTTTGAAGCCTTGAAGCAGAGAGATTTTAACCTAATATCATTTAGGCCCCTGAAACTAAACAGAATATTTCATATAAATCAATGATGATAAATTCTATAATGAAAATAGAGATTTCAAAAAATTACAAGCAATTAGAGAAAACAGATTTTACATGATTTTTACATCAATACAAAATGATGAAAGAAAATTTAACTAATTATTTGCAAACCCTTAACTCATTATAAGAATAGTAAATAAACATATTTAAGAAACACAACCATTTTAGATGAAAAATTAATGATAAAAATCTTTAAAGTATAGAAAATCATAGAAAAAGCATACCAATAGTTTCACTGGTGCAATCTTTTATTACCCATGGCATGACTGGATACTGAGACAAGTCATTGAAGCTACGATCTGCCAAGCTAATTATGAATTCAGAAAAGAGAGTAATGATATAGCAATTAATACATATTTATTTATCAAAAGACTACTGCTTCTAAACGCAAAGCAAATAAGTAATCTTATGACTTAAAACAAAAACAAACCCTAATACAGTGCAAGGCAATATTTGGAAAACCAGTTAATTAGAACAGGCACTTAACTGGCACTAATCCTCTGGGACAGAATTCTTTCTATAAAAAATTATACTAATTGCATCATCCCTGAAGTCAACCTTATGCATATTCAGTCATAGGATTGAGTGAGTGAATAAGTGAACCTGCCAATGTCCAGGGTTTTGTTTTACACTTGACAATGATGAGTAAAATATGTGTTAAGAGCGCTTTTCTATGAATTCAACATCATGCCTCTGCTGGGAAGTGAACCTATACGTACAATGTCTTCCACTTATACCATAATATTATACTATCATATCACTATCATATCCAAATCAATATAGTTATGATATATGAATACATGTATTAAACACCAGCAGATTGCCACTTTATTGGTTAGATTTTCCTGAAACAGTATAATTCCAATGAGCAGGCAATCATTTCACAACAATAAACATAAATATCTCAAAAGACTACACCCATCTCATCTTATTAAAAAAAGGTTTAACTTACAACTCTAATCTGAAAAGACTCCTAAATATAAAATGAATTGGATAATAATACTTTCTTCACTACCGATAAATGCCAATTAACTGCACATGATTACAGACAGAATAAACAACATTCTTGCAACATTACAAAGTTGAACTAAATCCATTATCTTCATGTTTGTATATAGCATATTCATGTCCACATTCAATGTGTTATTTCATCAAATTGTTGGCATCATAATACCAATATCAAAATTTGCATATATTATCAACTAAATATAACCCAAATCTCAGGTTAGACCATTGTTAAAAGGTACATCTTTATAATTTATAATTCAATTTCAATAAAAGTCTAGAATTTCGAACATATCGTTCTCTACAAGATTTGGAACAAGATCTGTTTAAAGTATTGTATTTTTAACTTTGTTGTAAGAATAGTTAACTTTTGCATAGCTCAGACAATTTACAACCATTATGGCTGCACAACCCAAATAACCTCTCCAATATAGCCTTTTCCTTTCCCTCTTTTTACATTGAAAATTGACATTGATTTGAAAGATAGATCATTACATAAATAATTTTCAAAGACATCACAATATATTCTGTTTAAGCTATGTACCTGTTGAGGTACAAGAGATAATCATAGTTTGATATTGTGCCACTCTGCCACTTCAAGGTCATATCCTCCTGCCCAGTATCCTCTAAATTCAGATCTAGCAATAAAGAGAGGGAGAACAATAATGTAATTGAATTCAGGCATAAGCAATGTCTAATATCTAGAAGAAGAATATATCAAGAGATACAAAAAGATACGACTTAAACAATATTGCATGAATATCACTTGAGGAATCACCTTAACTCTCAAAATAATAGAACAGTAAAATCAAACTGCTCATCACCATCAGGTAAACAATAAAAGTGATAGATAAAACTGACAAATACAAGATGCATCATTACCTCATCAAAGGAATTCAAAATCATAAACATATGTTATAGATGTAAGTTCACCTGGCAGATTAAGAATTTCTTCATAGAGCTCATTTCGAAGCTCTTTTGTCTTGAAGGCTAGATACAAATGGGATACTGGGGCACTTCCTTTACAGTATATTTCCAGGCCCTGTGAATGAGAGGAGGTTACAAAAAATTATATATGATACGGTACATTCATAACTCTTATCCCAAGTGCTTTCTGTTCTTCTGAAGCACTGACGTTAATTCAGTGTACATGAGTGCCTGAGATGAACCGAAGGCCAGACTTTCCCACAGTGCCCTGAGTCCAGCAGCTCATCATACAATGTTAATAAAAAGCATCACAAATGGTACATAGTTAATAGAAACATTGTTGACATACCAAATCCAAAAGAAGAGTGTGATTCAAATGAATTCATTTGGCATAAGATTTGCTGCTTTAAGGGTGGGATAATAATTTTCATTTGGATTTTTCTACTAAAAATTGCTGTCACATTATTAAAAAAGCATATACGGTCTACGTGACCTGTTTCTTCGAATTGGAACATATGTCGCATTTATGGGTTTTGAGTTAATGAGTATCAAAAGAAAGCCTAAATTCTGCACTTTAATATGATTCCTAATTTATAAAGATTGGACTTTACATTACAAAGATATAACAAGTATAATTGGGATAGGTCGGAAAACCAAGTTTTGAGAAAATGGCGATGGAGAGCCATTTTCACCAGTTTCGAGGACGGACGGATAATCAGACACTAGGTAACTGTTGATTCTATTCATCAATTTGCAATAAATTATGCACTTAGTATATAATGATAATATTTAACTTATTATCGAAAATCAACATTGTATCTTTTACATAGGCTAGGTTATATCATTTTACATTAGGCAAGAAAAAGCACTTTTCTTCTTGTTCAGCAGAGGCGATTTATCTTAATTAGCTTACGTTTGGCTCCACCCCCTGTCTCAACAACACAGTGGATTACAACATAACTTTCATGAAATCAAAGTTCTATTCAAGACCTATCCATATATATATCATGCAATAGGTTTACACAGTGAAGCGATACTCTCTTTGAATGGCCACACCTTCCTGTCAAGCCATGGCAATTAAAATTCATTAATCTTATCTCGTGTCCATTGATTCGTATCAAACGTTTGACCAGATGGTCTTTGAATAGGGCATGTGATTGGTTTATAAGAAAAGGGGAAGGGCTTATCTTTCTATTGATACCCATTTGGGCCAGCTCGGTAATTGACTTACGTCTCAAAATTGTTTCTAAAGTTGTCAAAATTTTGATTGAATCTGATGAAACCTGGGTCTGAAAAAGCCCCTATTTTATCATTAAACATGTTTATTTCAACTGTAACATTTAGTTTTTATGAAAGATAAAGATTTGATTGTTTGAAAAGGACCTTAATCAAAAGTTTGATGGAATCACCATTTTTATCTTTAAACCGCTATAGCTCAAAATCGCCCGCGCAACATATGTTCCGCGTTGAAGAAACTGGTCACATATAGTTGATTAAAGCTATAGAAAGATATATATTAAAAATTTAATCTAATGCAACGCACAGTTGCCATGAATCAAGATGTGTGGCTTTAAGTCTACTAAGTCTCCAGAATCAATCTATACTTCCAACTCACTGACTATAGTTGACTATGAGATCTCATTGTCTTGGCACTATAGTGTGAGAGACATACCAAAACACGAGACTCAAGCTCAAAGTATGAGGGATGACAGGTCTGCTAATGCCATAATAACTAACAATAATGGTGATATTTTGGTTCATTTTATTTTTCTTTATACTCATGTTTGAAAGCTTCTATGAAACATTTTAAAAAACTTTTCTACAAGAAGAAACATTGAGCGAAAAAAAATTACCTGCTGTCTCAGAAGAAATCTCCGACATATCAACCTCTTTATATCTTTGAGTCTTATTTTCAAGACAGGCCACTGAAAGTTAAAGTAAGAGTTTATGGATCAAGATATATAAAGACAGTCCTTAATCTAATTATAGAAGCAAATTTACTTTACTTTTAATCCTAATCATGATAAAACTTATACATATATTACATATAATACAGTCCAAGTAGATACATTAAAATCTTACATTTTTTCTTCAACATCCTTCCTTTACGATATGGCAATAAAACATGTAAGAATAAAACATCTTGAATCTCAAAATAAAAATAATTATTTGGGATCATATCTAATCACAGTCCCACTTGCCTCAACGGTCACCTCTACATAACGACCATCTGTACTCACAGCCACTAGTTTGTGACACCCTTGCATTTTTAACCTCTATATAGTGGTCACCTGTCCTACTCTACCGCAGTCAGCTTTTTTTGTAACAAAGCTGCCTCCTAACCTGTTTATAACAGTCACCTTTGCAGGTTTCTAAGAAAGTTGTCCTTAGTAGCGACATGACTGACCGCTGAACTTCTATCACCTCTCACTCTCAATAAATGTGTGCAATGGAAAGACATTTTAGGTCTACCATGCTCATGATATGGCTTGATAAATGCTTAATGCTACCTGCTAAAACAACATACATTTCTTGACACGCCCAGATATAACATTCCTTGTGTAAATGTCGACTGCCTTTATCCAAAACTAAATCATTTGACTCAACCCAGTCCCAGTCTGCTGAAAATAGGAGGAGGCTATAAGGGTGACCACTGCTTATTGATGGGCTAGACATGGTCATTAGGGTGCATGGAACATTGGTCAAAAGGGGGTAGGGTTTACTTTGCAGCCTTTGCTTTCACATCTATGCGTCTATGGTTTGTTGATAAACGAAATCAATAATAAAAAAGAATAATGATGATAAAATAAAATAAAATAAACACAACAACAAAAGCAAAACCAAAAACTCCTTTAAAAATAATCTTTGATCTGATATCAATGAAGCCTGTAGACCAACAGAAGGTACAAATAATAACACCATTGATGCACATTGTTAGGATCTCAGAAGAGAAAGTTTTGATCACTGCACCTCAGTCTCTCTCTGTAGTAGCCACCTGTCTATAACAATCACTTTTCTATGTGATCTTGTTACCATTGCGGCAGGTTTAATTGTAGATTAATATCTAAAAATGTGTACTTGGAAAGCTTAAATAACTATTTAAAAAAATACAAACAAAAAACAAAACAATGCTTACTTTGTCTATGTTATTAAGGGGTTGAAAATAGAGCCTGCTTGATGTAAGCATCACACGACCTGGGTTGGTAACTAAAGGTGTAATTCTGTCACCCCTCATTTCTAGGATGATTCTTTCATAGATATCCTCGAGCCTGAAACAAAGCAGAATGAATTTAAACATTAGCAGCAAAAAAATCAAAATTCAAAATGGATCATGAGAATAAGAATAAGAGAAAAATCAACCATAAAGTAATCTCCTTAGTGTATGATAAAATGTATGAGCTATTGTGATTCATTAATACATTATTGCATCTAAAAATAATCATCAAAGATAAGGCATTATACAGTGCAAGCCGGTTAATCGGAACACCCTGTTCCACGCAGATCGTTCCGATTAAGCGGTGTCCATGATTAGAACAACCTTTTAGTGTATGCCATATGTACTCAATAACCTTGGATGACATCAGTACGTTATTGGTGATCACACGCCCTTTATATCCTTTGTGCTTTAAAAACATGATTGTGTGGCATCATGTGTAGACCATTCAATTCAATTACATCTCAAATTATCCGTGGTTCAAATCGTTATGGTGGTATGAAGCGTGTCCTAGAAAAAGGCTATTTACATTTTCTTAACTCATTCAATCCTAAGACAGAGTATACTCGGCTTTGATGAACACAGCGTTCAGCCTTACAGCCGGGTATACTCGGTTTTGTGTATGTACCGCACTGTATGGCTAAAAAGCTGTAGTATATGACATGTATCTGAACACCTACTGGCTGTCAGGGGCAGGGCTGAATGTGTTGAATATACTCAAGTGTAGATCAAATAACGGACAATAAACAGTCAGATGTTGTCACTATACAAGTGCTATAGTGCTAATGCTTTAATAAGTCAAGCACTTTCAATCCATAGTTCCTTTCCCCTACTAGATCTATCACTTTGGAGCATAATGCCATTCAAAACGACTTATTTAAATTAAACGCATAACTTGTAAGCTAGGCCATCTCAGGTCTTGTCATGAAGAGGCAAAGAGAGAGAGGAGAGAGGAGAGAGAGAGAGAGAGAGAGAGAGAGAGAGAGAGAGAGAGAGAGAGAGAGAGAGAGAGA
>JASKDV010213938.1:0-10162 GCA_032466395.1 Aegires albopunctatus | reverse complement strand
CGAAAGAATTGTAACAAAAAAGAGAAACTTTGTATTCGATCCTTGCTTTAACTGGCAACCAATGAAGCGATCTTAACGTGTCTTTTGAGTTCATATTGAATCGTGATACTCCAAGAACAAGTCTTGCTGCATTATTTTAAACTCTTTGAAGCTTTTTAAGTCTTCCATCTGTGATACCCACAAGCAATGAGTTACAATAATCAAGCCGAGAAAGAATCAGGGATGATACTAGTGTCTTCAAGGAATCACGAGAGAAAAAGGATTTTAGGTGTAAGATATTTCTAAGTTCAAACTTGATAATGGAGGGTTTATGTTTAAAATTATAATATCACGATCAGGGAAAGGGGGAGAAGAAAGTGGAAGGAGGAGGGAGAGAAAGAAAGAAAACAAGAGAGAGAGAGGTGGGGGGAAAAAAGGTTTACGGCCATAAGACGATCATCAACTCTTACCTATGACCCCTATCCCTATCCCTATTTCTATCACGGTCATATCGATATTTATCTGGAGTTCTGGATCGACTTCGATGTTTCTCAGATTGCCTTGAAGATCGTCTTCTGTCTTTGTCCCTATCTCGATCTCTGTCATCTCTTTTCTTGTCTGGAGTCCTGTCCCTTTCTTTCTCTTTCAAATCTTTAGCAGGGGACTTCTTTTTTCCATCATTCTCCTTGTCTTCTGTATTTGCATCCCTTATAAGCATAAAAAGGAAAAAGCAATGATTCAACACATAAAATAATGATAAAGTAAAATAAGACTCCTCATTCCAACAGACTATCAAAAGAATGTTACAGCAACCTCAGGATAATAGCAATGACTCTGGTAGTAAATCACCAGATTTAAAAAAAAGTTTCATGGGAGAAAAAATATAAAAAAAAAAAAAGGATAGTTTACTGCAATGGGAGACTTGAAACAGTTTGGTGTGGTGTATAGAATCTTCAGATCAACACTTACAATGGTATAAACCAACGTTTCCATGTAAAGGCTAATTTAAATGAAAACAAACTGCCTTGAATTAATGAATAATGATTTCTGACAAAAGAAGTAACAAATATTGCAATCAGCTGAATTTATGAAATGTCTACTTAATAGGAGACAACCCTTGGTGTAAAGAGGACTTATTGAAAATAATATATGAAAGAAAAAACAAACAAAAAACACAATCTAGGTAGAAAGTCCCGGACATATCAATTACATACGGTGTTTTAGAATCCGTCTTTGACTCTGGCTTGATGTCATCGGAAGGTTTTGAGCCACTGTCGTCAGCAGTATTATTGACATCAAGGCCATTTCCCCTAAAGGGTACATGAAGGCAATGTTACCAGACTAAACAATTTGGCAAGAGGGCAAAATTAAATTTGGTGAAAGTAGTCCCTTACAGTCCTTAGTGTTTTGTTTATTACTGCCCTTGTCTTGACAATGGCTTGACCGTTTAAATCAAACCGTGCTCTTAGCTAACAATTAAATGTCAAATTTGAACAAAAATAAGCACCATCATTTTGCAGCTATGTAAATAAAATATAAATCAACAAAAAGTAATTCGACACACACTTTAAGGCACACTGATTCAAAGCATAGAGTAATTTTGAGTAAGCTACATAAAACTTTGAGGAATAAATCAATTTAGAAATATGATTTCACTAATCGCTAATAGATTTCCACATGAGACAGAAGCAAATACAGACCATATCCATTCTGCTGACATCTGAATTCAGCAACCCATGATTATCCAACATAAATCCATCCATGGTAAAAATTAACAACTTACGGCGGTCGATCAGGTGAGAGATTATTAACATCTTTCTTTTCTGATTCCTTCCTCTCTCGAGACAGGTGTTCTTTAATCTCTTCCTCTTTCTTCTTCAAAGCTTCTTGGATTCTCTCCTGCTCCTCCTATGGATAAATCCAAATGAAACAAACATGAAAGCTAAGCATTTAAAAAATATAGATTAACAAGTCAAGATCGGAAAATAAAAAAGTAAAAACTTCACCAAGAAGAAAAAGAACACGTAAAAATTATTTTATAATATATCACGAAAAAAATAACTACTCACTTGACGTTGTTTAATTTCATTTTTCTTTTGTTCTAGAAATTGATTGGGTATGCCAGTAATATTCTCTTGAGCGCTACAAAGATGGTCCCATAACTCTGATATAAATATTCTTGCATTTTTGCCATTTAGGAAGCCAGTCAGATTGATCTGCATTTCTTTTGCATCGGGATGCTACAAGAAGACACATAAAAAAAAAGGAAGAACACCTGCATAAGATTAATGGTGGCAAGAAAATGATACTAATTACCGCACAATATCATATATTCTACCAGTATCTAATATTTAAATCAAAGTTTAAATGAATTTTTTTTTTAAACTTAATCTTTTCCATAAGAAAATACACAAACAACCAGTGCTCCTGAAACACTGGCTGGCAAATTGTTGCACATCAATTATAATGGATGAAAGTAATTAAAATGAATGATATTCTAAATTTTATTTGAAAAGAACTAAAACAATGCATCTACAAATCATTTAAAATGGATAATAAACATGTACGTGTATGTTCTGTTACAAAGTTATAGAATGACAAGAGATCCAGTAGTAAGGATAGGAAGTGAGAGAGGAGCATAAAAGGGTAGATGGAGGGTAGTTCTGCCTTCGTCTCTTATTCCGATGTTTTTGTCAGCCAGGGGAAGAATAAGACAACACATCGGTGGATAACCCCAGTAACTCATGAAGAGCGTCTACCGGAGCATTACCAACAGCTCAGGCCTTGATCATTTCCATCCAACTGAAAAGTCCACAGTTACAGTCTGCGAAAAAAGATTGGCCCCATCAGTAACACCACTGTTTTCATCTTCAAACACAAAACAACAAAATCTCTTACATCCAACATATATAAAAACAGACCTGTCACACTCACCAAAAACACATTTCTTACAAATCCCTTTCTCACACCTTTGATCGGCAACGATTTAAATTTTTGAAGTTCTGAAGTTTCAACTGTTTGACACCACTCAGAGGATGATTTAATTTACATTTATGATATTTATAATTCTTGCCTTGCATCACTTTTCCGTCTCTGAAAAAATTAAGTGGAAATACTAGGAAACTTATCTTACCTTGAACCTTTCTATAGATGTAATGTTTTAATGAAAATCCTTCAGCTACGACCATGCAAACTTCGTTTTTCAATTTCCATTTCTCTCCGAAATCCTCATAGTGACTGAATAATCAAAGAGTTTTGACCATTTTCTCTCTCATTCCGTTGCTCCCCTTTCCTTATCATAATAGGCAAGACCAAACTTCCTTTTCTTCAAAAAGATTTTGAACTATGCTCAATTTTAACTTTTTTACAAGTTATTATGAAAAGATGTTATTTTTCATATACTTTCAAAAATGTTTCACAATTATATTTCTCATACACTATTATCTTTTTTTCAAAGATAACCTGGAACTCGCGAGGACACTGTAAAAAATGGTTTAATATGATTTATTCCATGGACAGATAAAAGATTTAGCTTTCACTTTACAAAATGCAATTAATTTTAAAAAAGTACATAATTGATTCATGTCCACATGTATGTCAAAATATATTTGCACCTTTACTATTTGACAAATTTTATGAGCATAAGATACAAACCCACCGTTGATATGTTGCCGAGGAAGCCAGTCAAAATAAGAAACTGGCAACCAAAGCTATGTAAATCTGGGGCATCCGCCTCCGAGCTCCGGATTGTGAGAGTTATGCTTGACAGCCTTTTTCATTTTAGTTCTTCTCTGATCACAAGAGGGAAATAGTAACAGTAAGTAAAGATATCTCCACCGTTGTCGGCTTAATTACACGCGAATATTGACTACATAAGCTATCATTTCCTCACAGATTCATCTGTGTGTGTACTGGTTCAAAAATTCCATATATTTTCTCTCTACTCTTACTTAGACATAGGCCTCCGATTTATCAAAAAGTATTATCTTAAGATATTTCTTTTTTAAATGATTAAAACCCAATTAAAAAATAGGCCTACTGATTTTATCTATCCACCTTTCAGGCTTTGTTTTTGCTTATATAGGAGTCTCCACAGATGGATTCAGTTTTGTTTGAATTATTCCCCAAAATATACACCTTTCATTCATTTCAATTCAAAACTTTAAAAAATTATTAAAGAAAATATCCTGCTCTCCCCTTTACTAATTCAAAATAAAAAAAATGATTCTCCTCTCGTCTTTCCCAAATTATTCTTCCCTCTCCTAAATTCTAATAAAGTCTGCCACTTAAGATCTATTCACATACGCATCCATGCCAAACTTTCCAAAGCATTTTTGCAAACAATAAAGGAATATCTTCACGATGGGGTCAAAAGGACGGAGGAGAGAGATACATGTTAAGTACATACAAAATGAATGAAATCATTAAGCAACAAGATAACAATAATGGTAAAAGAGAACTGATAAATGATGCATAGTAAAGGTAACAACCCTACCCTCTCTTCCAACTGATTATAAACAAATTCAACTATGACATCATCATCGATTCCAAGGAGATCTGTAATACGCTGAGCTATCCAAGGTTTCAGGCTATCAACATTGACTTTTGTCATATCAACCTGGATTTTTTAAAATGGAAGAAAAAATATAATCAGTTAATACCCACAACTGAAAATATTTCAAAATCATAACCAATCAGAATATATAAAAAAGCACAAATACTCAAGCATAGAAATAAATTTAGATGCTCAGAGTAACATACTTATCAAAATAAAAATAAGAGACATCAGTGATCATTTCTTCCAAATGGCTCTTTAATTAGTATTCCCATGCATGACTCCTTTCTAATTTCATTTGCTCCGATTTTCATTTTGTCATTATGTATTTAAGACCCATGTCTCTACGCATTTTCTAGCCCGAGTTCTAAATTATATTCTTAGACCAAAATTATATATATAATATATTGTGTTATACATTTATTGTTCAAAGTATCCAATATTTAGCTTTATTTCTGCTTTGGCACGTAAAGCCAGTGATATAATACTATTTTTAATGAATATGATATATATTTATTCCCTATAATTTACGTAGAATAGGCCTATATAGAATTCTTCTTTTACTTACATAAGTCGTAAAATTTTATTTTTAGCACTAATTCTTTAATTATTCCTTTATATACCACATTTGTCAATCAATCTCTTCAAGGATGTATAAAGTTTATTATTATCATCATTATATTATTACTTCCCACCATTTTCTTTGTTATTGCTGCTAATATTATTACATGTACTATCAGCATCATCATTATTAAAAAAGAAGAAGAAAAACAACAAAAATTCTATTCTCATACTTTCTTTTCCAGGCCTTCCCCAAACTTCATAGTCTTCAAGAGCTTTTTCTTCTTGTCAGAAAAGCGAGTATCCTGCTGGGCAGTTGTGCCCTGAAAGAAGAGAAACACAAAAGATATTTTAGAAACAGATATAGATCAAGTAGACTAGTAGAGCAAAGATTACAAAAGGAAAAAAAGATTTTTTTAAAAGTATTCCTGCGGTGACTACACCTTCAATACACCATGACTTTGACAGCATCAAATTATATGGAAGAAAAAGAAGACAACGAAAGATAGAAGCGGATCAGTTAAGATGTAAAAAATATATCATTGATTACTCTCTCCATCAAATTTTTGAAGGAGCTCGGTTACCATATATATATATATATATATATATATGAAACATTAATTACTGCCTAAATCACCCTTAACCTCAATAGAAATAATCTCAACATAAATAAAAACCCGTGAGAAAAGATTCAAAGAAGGGAAAAGATCAACAATATGCCTACCGCGTAATTATGCATCCTGACTTGTGTTCTTTAAGCCCTCCGCTGATTTAGAAAGGAAATGGTATTATCAACGTCTGAATGGGGAGACCTCAAGACTGAAGTGTAAAAAAAAAAAAGATGGGAGGATGGGGAGTTGGAACTTTCATTAATTTTGACAACTTTAATTTAGTTACACTTCTCGTTTAACTAACAAAGGTAAATGGATTGCAAGAAAAAGTTACGCTAAATAAGCCTTCCTCCATCATATTATCACTAAATATATAAATGAGAATTAAAGAATACAAAAATATTAACTCTTCTAAAATATGAAAAAATGTTATAACTGATGCGAGGAAAAGACAAAGACAAGAGAGAGGATGCTCATCATGGTATTGAAGACTTGCCTCATCTCCTACAGATTATAATCTTCTACCCTCAGAATAACATGATGGTAGAAAGACCAAGTAGTATAAACATTGAAAAGTAGATTTGACCTATAATAGCATAAATATAAACTCTTTCATTTAATTATGCATAGAATTTCTATGACAACCATCATTATAAATTTCCTATTTGTTCGGGGCATTGATATGAGGCCTAGAAAAACCACTTCTTGTTGGCCAAGCTGTATTCTAGGAATGATAACACAGCAGATTAAATTACTAGCCTACACTGCCCTTTGCATTCAAAGCACAGCATATTTATTGCATGTAAAATGTTAAGAAAAATATACTGCATTTTGGACACAAATGGCAGTACACCAAATGACTGAGTGACTCGGTCGCAATTGACACTTCCAATTTCAACCATGGTCTTTCAAAGCATTACACATACCCCTTAAATGTTAATAATGGTCAAATTGATGATCTCTGAACATTAATGGAAAAAGAAGTATTGCCCCTAGGCCTAAACAATGTTACTAAAATTCACTTTAGATGCGATTTTCTAAGTTTTGCTGACAAGGTAAAAAGTTATATCTCAACAACCCTTTAAGATATCAACATGAAATCATAAGACAAAAAACCTTTAAAAATCTATTAAAACACCTTTATTTGACTAACCCAGTGCCACCAGTGGTTCTCCAACAGTGCGAATTGGTACGCCCTAGAGCTTTTAGAGGTGCACTCCTAGAGTTACTTAAAAGCATGCTTTTATGAGATGTGTTTTTTTTTATATAGATCTATTTATAACTTAATTATAACATGATAGTCATATTTTGTTAGAGTGCGCCAGCAAGTAGTAGGCACTTGCAGAAATAAGAATTTTAAGGGCCCATTCTTGTTCACATTTTGGTCCATTTTGATAGATCTAGTTTGAGATACCCGCATAATTTGGCCTGCCATTTTTTTTCTAGGGATAGCACAATAAACTTGGTATCATTGGAAAGGTAAGGAAATTATCTAATCAACTAAATATTGCGTAAAATTATGAGACTCAAGGTAAGTAAGCTCTGACTGGGTGAAAATGTGTGTTCTATTTCCAAGGCCAAAACTTTGTTACTTGACGGGATACATCGATTACAGCGAAGGGCCATTTAGCAAGGAAAGCAAAGTTTAATTTTATATCATTCATTTTATGATACAAGCTGTCGACGTGCTATCAATCGCGACCGAGTGGGTCGGTTACTGATACAATGCTCAGATATGAGAAGTGATGGTTTAAATTATGAATTACATTCAATTATTCTCAAATACGGTCCTCTTATGATAAATTTATTTAAAATGATGATTAAAGCATACAATGGGTGATATGTGTTTTTATGAGGCTAAGTTTGTCTATTGTCCGCTTCGAACATCTATCACAAGATCGATGTTCGAAGAGTATGTGAGTGTGTGTTAGAGAAAGAAAGAGAGAAAGAAAAAGAGAGAGAGAGAGATGGAGAAGAGAGGAGAGAGGGAGAAGAGAGGAAAGAGAGCTTCATTCGGTGCTTGGCAAAGATAGAGGGGGTCAAATTTACAACCTTTCACGCATAAGCGACGTCTTTGTAAAATACTAGTCCTATTCAATCTAGACTCTCTAAAAATTTGCCTTTAAAAAATAACCTTAATAACTATATATATATAGAATATATAATAATCTTTATTTCAATCATTTCTCCTAAGAATAGAAATAAGAACCGAATAAATAGATCTAGATCTAGAGACCACGCTAGATTAGCCAACCTGGATCTCTACATTAAATATTAAGATCTAAAACTCTGACTAGACTAAATTATAGCACATTAAACAACATAGACCATACTATCTGATATAGAACTATAAATCAAGACTTAAAACCTACCATTTAAAACATTTATTAAACCTGATTAACCATATTTGACTAGATCTAGGCCTGTAACTAGGGCTCGAGGCAGTTCAACTTAAAAATCTCAATCTACTGAATGAAAAGTAAATTCCCTTAGAAAAACACAAAATAACAAAACAAATATAACCTTAGACTTAGACCAATCAGCGATAAATTTCATATTAAAAATGATTCAAGAATAGGAGACTAGGTAATTCAATAGGAAATCTATAAACTCAAAAAACCTTCTATGTCTAGTTTTATTAGCTAAACTCTTGTTAGCCGTTATCTTAATTCAATCACTAGCAACTTTAGACAAAGGAAAGGAAGATAAATTGGATTTCAGCTTCCATAAATTAAATCCCTTATGGTACAACAAAATACAGAATAAAAAATTAAGCTAATCACAAAACATAGAATTGATAACAGTTCTCTTAACAAGTAGTTTAGGAAATCCCAAACATGTAACCCAAATAAGAAATAGATTAGTCCTAAATGTTAACCAACCAAACTTCTTGACAACTTAGATCTAAAATCAAAGAGACACTGTTGGTTAATATCAATTGTACTACTCTCAGGCGATATTGAACTTCTCCCTGGGCCGTGTGACTGTGTAACTCCAACTAGATTAGACCTAAGCATAAATCGTGATCAACCAGCTAACCTAAGCCTCACTGAAAAAAACAAGAAATTCCAGAGCTAGGCATAAGAAGGCTAAATTCCCTTGTAAGATTTGCCGTAGGAATTGTAAAAGCAGAAAATGAATTGTGATAATTGCAATGCAGCAACACACATAAAATGCTTAAACATAATGAATTCTTCAATAAAATCTACAAAACATCCTGGACATGCCTAGATTGTGGAACACAAAACTATTGTGCAATTTTCTTCCCAAATAGTAAATACCTAAATACCTCTAATAGATTTTGTTTACCTAAAAATGCCAAGGAAATGGATCTTGATTTAAACACCAGCATTAAAAACTAACACAACTCTAAGCAATTAGAAACAGAGGTGGGCGTTTTGGGTAAATTTAATAATATATCTATATGTGTACTTTTTTGAATGTTAAAATGGTGTCTCTTGTAGCATGGCAATTCCATCAATTTAAATTTTGGTACAAGCATAGATATTGTATGTTGAAAGAATTTAGATAAAATAAAAGAGGAATAATTACAAAACAACAACAATAACTTTCCCTCTGAGTTATTCAAACCTAGAAGTGGAAGCCTACTTAGATCTAGATACTTATCGAATTCAGCTTGCGGGCCTGGGAATGCCAATTCAAACCGTTTGAACGCAAAAAGTCTTTATCAGGCTACCATTACTACTAAAGAAAATTATGGGTAGGAGGAGGAAAAGATCAGAATATAAGGTTAAAATGGGCTTAAAACTTGGTTATTGAAGACTTTAACTTAGGTTTTAAGGACGGATAAAGTGTGTTAAAATAAATATAATATTAATATAATGAGAGGCAGCTTAATAAGACTTTTTGGCTTTCATGGGTTGAATTTGGCTCATTAAAGGTATCTTCTGAATAATGGAATGTGTGGATTTAAAAAAAAATAATTTTTGCACAAGAAAAGAAATGTGGATCAGATGTTGAAACAGATGACAATTTAGCTACCTTCTACTCTGTTGCTGGCTGTCGTGATCAGTCTGCGCCTGCTTACAAAATCATTTCATGAATATAGTCACCAATCTGTGGATTGAGCATTTGTTAACGTTTATATCCAGATGATGAAAATGTTCACAAGTCTTTTATGGCAGCATTGTTCCTTGTTGCACTTGAAGGAAATGTAGCATGAGAGCAAAAAATAGATATAACTCAAGAGATGGATATTTTAAACCACCTTGGTTCAAGGTCTCCGTGAAGGCTTTGATTTCTTCAGGAATTGAAGACGCCTGATCACCTTAATCATCTTTTGACGCCAAGTAGCCACCGATATAAAATAACACCATCCGCTCGTCAGCTAATATATTCCTTGTAGAATTGTGGATGTCATCAATTATTATTATTATTATTATTATTATTATTATTATTATTATTATTATTATTATTATTATTATTATTATTATTA
>JASKDV010213916.1:0-10163 GCA_032466395.1 Aegires albopunctatus | reverse complement strand
TTATTATTATTATTATTATTATTATTATTATTATTATTATTATTATTATTATTATTATTATTATCATTATTATTATGGGGTTTTTCACGTTTTAGTTGTTGTTTTTTTAGGCAAACAAAATCCTGCAACGCTCTGTATAAAGAAAGGTGTCTAAATACCCTGTCACCAACAATAAAGATTAATTAACATAGGCCTTTTCTTTGCGCATTTAATAATTTAGGCGAACAGAACCGGATTAAATGCACACCAAGGACAAGAACGAATGTACCGAGAGGATAAATACATGTTCAATAAAAGATCGAAGGAAAAATACATTGATGCCATATTCCTTCCATGTTATACCATTATTGAATAAAGACATTCCATTTGTTGTGCTCATATTAAATCCAAGTGTTTGGTTTAATGTATCAACGCCATTAACAGCAGAGGTAACTGTCAAACCCGGTTGAAATTCACCATTGTAGACATCTATTGGAGTTGATGCTGAAGACTGTAATAGGTCCCATCTAGTCGGTGTCATAGTTATGCCCGACGAGCCATTTTCCAAAAGGGCATCGCATCTTATTTTACCTAAATTTCCAAAGAAACATATAGTAAACGATATGATATTGAGCTTGATAGCCTTTTCTATATTTATTAAAAATGGAATAAATCTTCGAGAAAGTACTGGAAGTCCTTCTAAGGATTCCTGAAAAGGGTAATCGAGTAACCTCCAACGACAAAATAGTTCATATCCATTTTGCATTGTGAATAGATTTAGATCGTTATCGGTATTCACATAAATTTTTGCAGGAACGATTTGCGCATAATACTTTTTTATCAGCTTAATGTTAAAAGGCGTAACTTCTCTGGTGTCATCAACCACCATGATAATTTCTAAAAGAGTTGGCTCGCTGCAACCCCATTCATAGGATAACATCATACCAAATCTACATAGAGGTCGTGTGACACAAGAAGCATTTCTCTCGACATTGACACCTTTCAAACAGTGAAGATTTTCCCACAAGCCCTCACTATCAAGTGATTCCATAGTAAACGTCATGCCGCTGAATCCATTTGTCGAGACAAGAAGAGAAAAGGAATGCGTACTTGTTCTAATAATTTTAAATTGTTCAAGAGAGCATGTGTGTAGATGAAGCGGCTGGGTTGTCATGTTGAACAGTGCATTTTCCATCCCAACTTGAACATTTGATTGTTTCCTCTTATCATTACATATTTGATGAAATGTCGAGAAAACAAAATAAAGGGCAAAGGAGCATTCGGCAAAGTCACAACTTAAATAAATATATTTAGAACAATATCTTGGTTGAACTGTGTCAGGGTGATGTTCCTGAATGACAATGCCTCCTGAAATGTTTCCCGTTAAAAGAAATGTCTGTAAACCTTGGAGTGAACTTATCTCTTCTCCAATAATTGTTTTCTGCCACGGTACAATATCCTTGACTTGATTTGTTCCACTATTACAAAGCATTGTATCATGATTTATGTAATGAATTGTTACATTGTCTTTGAAAATAGCTGTTGCAATAGGCATACGTCTATCAGCGGTAGATTCAAACGTCATAAAATCTGGGGTAATAGATAAGAATGGGTCACTTGGTATTATCATAATCCAATTCTTCTTTTTTTCTTTTTAATGGTGTAGTATACTTATACGCCTGTCTCTTTTTTTAAGCAAAAAAAAACAACAACAACACAACCTTGAAATACAACTGTTTCCTGCATTTGAATAGATTTAGACCCATTGGTTTGTTAAATTATGAATGTAATTGTTTTTATCGTCACTATTTTCAGCCATATTTTCAATTTTCAGGCACTGTTCTCAACTGAGACAAAGAGTATGATAAAACAATTATTGAACGAGATGGGATTATATTCGCCCGCTTGTCAATACAGTCCCATCTCGTTCAATAATTGTTTTATTCCATTCTTTCTCTCAGATAAAAAGTGTGCTTGAAAATTGAAAATATGGCTGAAAATTATGATGAATAAAAACAATTACATTCATAATTTAAAACACCAACGGGTATAACTTTATTCAAATGCAGTGAAAAATTATCAATGAATTTGTTAACAGAAATCATTGCGACACGTAAACAGGTTGTCAAAAATGATGACTGTATTCAACGAAATCCTCTCGATTCACTTATCATAATCAATTCTCGTGTCATGTCTGTAATGTTAAATTGAAACGAATATCCATTGAACGTTAATCCTGATAAAAAATGAGGCTAGATTACTCTGATCTGACATAGTAAATTAACCGCTCAATGTAGCTCTAGTTGTAGAACTGCTAATTATTGTGCTGGTGACAGAATCAATAGGTCTAGTAGTAGTAGTCTAGCCAGTGATCATCTAGATCTACATCGGACAGTTTAACAATGTCATTACCATGTTAGTTTCACTTAAACATTTATTGAAAACGAACATAGAAGCATGGTGATCCTAAATATAATCAAATTAGATCACTCTGAAGTGATGTTGTTAAACTGTTAGATGAAGACTCAATATGCACCCAGTGATACTGTTCGTCCAGTGACTAAGAGCGATAAAATCCAATGCAAAAACACCACTCCTGATTCGAAAAGCGGATTATTTAAATTAAATAAATAAATAGATAAATAAGTAATCACAGTTTGTTTCCATGTCTAAACTGAAAGAAACAATTGCCCGTATTAGGCTCAACGATTATAAATTAGCTTAAAATTGGGCTTTACGTCACTGGACCAACTGTGTCACTGGGGTAGGCTACATTGACTAGACTCAATGATTAGAGAATCGACAGATAGGATTCAACAAGAGATAGATCTAGATATAAGCTTAATTACAAAATAACTGATCTTTCTGTCTGGATCTAAACTGTAATCAGAATTTAGAGATTATAGAAGCCTGTTTTCACTGGCTATCTTGAAATTATTGATTTCATAGATCTGGTGATTTTGTTTCTTTTTAAAAATCAAATTTGTCATGATCCTCTCGTCAAATCTATATCTAGTCCTAGCCAAAAGGCTGGCGAAGTACAAAACGTCATTGATCAGTGACAGCAGTCCTAGCCCTCTCTAAATCTTGGTCCATGATCTAGATTTAGACAGAAAGATAAAATCAGCTATTATTGTAAATGAAATGATTATAATGATAATAGTCTGGAGGAATAATGAGACATGTCATAACACATGTTTTATTGTTGAATGTGGTAGCTAAGACCCTCCTAAAGGTATTTCAGCCGGGTGACTGGAGGGTGTTTTCTTGGGGAAAACTTTTTAACGGCCCAAATTCAAAATGGCCCCCTAAGACAGAATAGCATTTTTCAAAAGCCGTTATCTCCGCTTCCAAATAACACAGACATTATTTTTGTGGCAAACTGTACGTATTTTAGACAAAGGGAGTTACTTAGATAATAGAAAATATCATTAGATAACCTCATTATTATATTGTATTAGATTTCTGTGCTATTCAAAAGAAAAATCTATTTTTTCGTATATTATTTATCATATTTTTAATACCAAAAACAGACAAATTGAGTCCTTGAAAACTTTTTAAATGTTTTAAGACTAAAAATAGGTAGTTTATCTTTGCATGATGATTTATACCAACACTTCGATGATGCCATTAAATAGTCATTTTCAAAAACATCAAACACGAATTACTTTGCAAAAAGCTACCACGAAATATTATCTGAAGTACTGGATCAACACTCTCCGACCATAACAAGAACCGTGTACGCACGACGTTCTGCTCCGTGGTATTCCTTCAAAATCAAAGGAACCAAACTACGGCGTGCTGCAGAGAGGAAATGAGAGAAAACACGTCTCGAGATTCATCGTGACATCTACAAAATGCGCATAAAGAAAGTTAAAGATGACATACTCTTTGGAATTCAGGACATCATTTTAGACAGTAAGTCGAACCTTCCCGGAAGTATGCAGCATGTGTTGATCGGCAACACGTACTCTGACAAACTACCATTAAAGTATGGTACTCCACAGGGTTCGGTTCTAGGTCCAGTGCTTTACTCTTTACTAGTTTCCACTGGGCAACATAATTATTTATAAGATCGCACTGCTTTAACTTTCATATTACGCTGACGACTCCCAGCTTTTTAAAGGCATGCTCCATCGGGGCTTCCACCCCTCATGTCATGGAGAACATTGAAAACTTCTGTCACAACGTTAAATCTTAGATGAACAAAAATGAATTGAAATGCAATAACAGTATAAAACTGTGGTGTTCCTTTGTTCCTCCAAGCTGATTATCAAGAACATTTGCGATCGCAGATATCACCGTTCCATTTTCAGAAAAAGTGAACAAATGTGGGCTTTTATCTCGACAGTTGTCTTTCAGCGGACTTTCAAATAAACCACATGTGTAAGTCATCAACTTTGGACTAAGAAAAATCTCACAAATCAAATCCTTTCTCTCTTTTGATTCTCTGAAGACACTGGTATCATCCCTGATTCATTCTCGGTCCCGATTACTATAATTGTGTACGTATCACAAATTGTAGACTTAAAAAAACTTCAAAGAGTTCAAAATAATGCAGCAAGACTTGTTCTTGGAAAATTCTAATTATATATGAATTCACAAGGAATGTTAAGATCTCTTCATTGGTTGAATGTTAAAGCAAGGAACGAGTACAAAGTTTCTCTTTTTTGTTACAAATCTTTTGATCCTTGTTGTTCCTTGTATATTCGAGGTATACTATATCCATCAACGTAAACTTGAAGCTGATATTGGCACAGATCTCTAGGAGTTTTTTTCGCCAAGCTGTATTGTGTGCAGTTACTAATTGGTGTTTCCTATTCTGGTGCTGATCGGGCTGAGCTGAGGGGTTATATAACATATCCTGGGTTTTTTTTTCCAAAAGCTATCCAGTCTGTCTTTGAAAACATTCAGCGATGGTGCGTTGACGACGGTCTCCAGAAAACTGTTTCACAAACCAGACGTTCTGACATAAAAACTGTGTTTCCTGACGTTTACTCTTGCTCTTTGTACAAATAACTGTTTAGAAAAGCCTCTCTTGTCTTGCTTTTTGTGTTTTTGACTGGTGTTTTGTCTCTACGTTTCAAAAAGGGGGTAACCTTTTGGGTCGTGTTTCCCTACTCAAAATCGCATATACTTCAATAATATCACCTCAATGGAGCCTGCATCTGATTGTTCTTATATTTAGTCTTCTGAGTTTCTCTTCGAATGTATGGCTCTTGAACCCTGATATGTTTTGTCGAACGCCTTTGGGCTGCCTTTCAGTTGGTTGACTTTTTATGGGTGCCATACTGAACCGTAATCAAGGTGCGTTCTGACAAGCGTTTTGTGCAGCAGGATGAACGTCCAGATGTTTCAATGACATTGTTGTTGCTGTATTGATCATATCCTTTTTTTACCCATCGAAGCTGAGTGCATTGTCAATAATGACTCCAATCTCTTTTTCCTATTTCACGTGTTCTAGGAGTGTTTCCTATAATAGTACATGTATATCTAAAATCTGGTTCAGGGTCTATCTTGTCAATGTGCATTTGTTTGCATTTTTGAGGATGGAATTTTAGAAGTCATTTATTGCTCCATTTCGTTTACATTCTCCAGGTCTTCTTGGAAGGCCAATTTATCTTCTGATCTTTTCATTGAGTTTAAAGATTTGTGTATCATCTTCAAAGGGGTATGCATGTGTTTTGACATTCTCTAGAAAATCAGGTGCAGCGGCAACGGAAAATCCTCTCCCATTTCTGAAAATTCTGAAAGTAAATAAATATCTCAATACTGCCATTATCTTGACATTGCTTGGTGATTACTTCCTGTCTTGGCAATATGACAATAAGTATGTGTGTAATAGAAAATTAATTGAGACAATCTACAGTGTCTTAATTTGTATAGTTTTTACAAATAGTGACAACTATAATATAGCGATCTTAACCCTGAATTATCACAGGAAATTATATACATCCTATTTTAACATATATTTTATGCTCAATCCTGCCTGCAATAACAGTGTCGAGCTAATACTAATAGTTCGAATAGACGCAGCAGAACTCGTAAACGACCTTACATTTTAATCTCCTCCATCGTGGAGACATACGATCTCTTCTTTCTTACCCCGCCCATGACTTCGGTCAACTTACCGGTGGTGAGTTATAGTAGAACTAAGGGGCACCACACACTACGCAGATAAAGTGGCAGATTTGGACCGCTCAGTTATAAGACCATGGTCTTAGTGGCAGAATAATCTGTACTAGAAAAGTATGGCAGGAAAAGATCCATCATGTTATGCATGAATATCATCCCTAACGCGAGGAATGCTTTGAGTTGAGACATTAAGATACGACAACAAATCTATAAAATTTGGTTCAGCTAGTAACTATTCCTCTCGTTATGACGATGATGATGATGATGATGATGATGATGATGATGGTGGTAAAATAATGATGTATACATTTATAGACTATCACAAAGTTGTTGAAGTTGATGAGACGACAATGATGATAATGAAGACGATACTGATGATAATGATGTTAGAGAGGGGGGGGGGGTGATGATAGTAACAATGCAAACGATAATCATGACAATAGAAAGAATGATGATGGTGATGACGACGACGATGATGATGATGATGATGATGATGATGATAACGATAGTGATAATCAATACGATGATGATAATAATAACGAGGTGATAATACAATTGGGGGGATTAAGATTATGATGATGATGATGATAATGATGGTGATTATGCTGATGGTGATGAAGTGATTACGATAATCATTACGGAGATGATAATAATAACGTGGTGATAATAAATGGGGATGATTAAGATGATGATGATGGTGATGATGATGATGATGACGAGGTGATGATGGTGATGAAGAGAAGGCAGTGGAGGAGGAGATGATTAAGATGATGATGATGAGGAGGAGTAGAAGAAGGAGGAGGAGGAGAATGGAAATGAATGAAAATCATGATGAAGGTGATATTGATAATGATGATAACCTTAGATGATAAAGAAACAACGTAAAGATACCTTTGGGTGGTGTACTGCAACCGGAAATTATACGGTAACCATTGAAACAAGTTGCCTTTGACATCCGCACATTGCCATACCGTGTCTTGCCCATGTCGTACTCATCAGGACAATGTTGCTCAAAATCCCAACAACAGTCTTCGTAAAGGCCACACTGCACATCGCAAGAACATTTGTATCCTTTAACAGTGTAAAAAAAACAACAACAAAAACAATGTCTATAAGCTTTGCTATAATCTGAATGATAAATTTGACGGCACAAAGAAATCATATAACTCTTAAGATGCGGGATGCACCAAGAAATTAGAAATAAAGGAAATTTTGAAGTTCCACTCTACTACATAAGCAACCATTAAGAGCATTGTCACGCCATGGGTGTCATTAAAATACTTATACTGGTTTAGGGAATAAGGTGGGTTCAAATAAAACACAATTCACGAAGAACACTCGTTCTAGCAACACAACATTACCTTCTTAACTTTAAACGCAAACCTCGCTAGAACGAGACAAATGAAAGTGTTTGAACAAATTTATTATCATTTTTAATTCATTTTGGAGATATATTTCGAGGCGTCTTTGTCCGTTGATTTCTTTTGTGTCAAAATGTCCTTGAACCGTTTTCGTATCCTGTTCTGTCTTTTGGGTAATTTGCATTAAAATCTCCCATAACAATAATGAAGTCGTGCTTCGATATAGATATATTCGATCATCGTTTGTTTATTGTTCGTAAAAACTGTTTTTATCAAGATCATCACTTATGCGTGTAGATGCATATAAGTGCACAAATGAAATATTTGTTAGTGGACCATAGAATCTTGTTGTAATAATTCTATCAGAGACATGTTCCCATTACATTAGCGCATCATTTGCTTCTCTGTTTAAGAGTATTCCAATTCCTTGCATGTTACTTCTACAAGAGTACAGCATGATTGTTCCTTGATAATTATCTTATTTTTGTTTGTCTATCTCATCTCGCATACACCAATAATACTGATGTTGTAACATTTTATTAGGTAATTTTGCATCTTCAGGGTTGAGTGTACGAACTTTCCAAGTTCCAATCTTTGTCTTTGTTTTGGCATTCATGAATGGGGTGACAGTTTCTGTAGCCTTTTCATCATACGTTGCGTGGCCAACGTCAAGAGGATTGTTTCTGGGTTGTATCATATTGATGTCATTTGGATTGTTATGTGCAATGTTTTCACGTACACATTTCTTCTGTGTCCGCACTTCCCCTTTCTTTCCTCTATTTGTCCTTGTATTTTAATTTTTCTCTTTTCTGCTCGCTGTTTAATAATGCAATTCGTTGAACCTTACAGCAGGGTACTGAAATGGGGGAAGTGTGTTTGGTGATTTTAGTTCTTCTATCGTACATCACTAACTAAACAGCCATTGCTTCTGGTCGCATTGATATAAGAATTATACATATAAGTGAAAATAGTTCAGGGCTTAAAGTTAATTTTACGAGTATAGGCTAACATCTCACTATATTAAAATCGTAATATATTTGTAAACCTTTCATAAATAAGACATGTTTATCAATACCAAAATCATAAAATTCATATGGCGCTTGTGCTATAGGTTGGTCATCCCTGTTCTAGAGCCACAATAATAAGCGCCATTTTTGGCATATTATATTTATTATTTATGTCAAGAGATATAAAACAAAAATCGGATTATCTTTTGATACAATATTTCCCGAAAATTTACTGGTGCTCCACTAGTGATATACGAATCTTAATTATTTAGTTGGTCACGAAAAAGACTTGCAGCAATACAATTTCATTTTTTATGTGATATATAACAAATTAATATAATTGTATTCTTACTATTAGTATTAGGTGGTGAATTATCGATATCGGATGATACAGTGTTACATCGATCCTTGCAGGAATGCTCTGATTGTTCACACGCTTCCTGAATAGCGTCATGGCCTTTGGTGCAGGTAAATGGAAGAGGATCATCGGCTGGATATAAAAATATCAAATAAATTTATAACCCTAATAACAACAACGTAAATAATATCAATGATTATATTGTGGCGGTACGCATTGAATGAGTGTGTGGTGGCACACAATCGGCTGTTCGCATTGATGAATGAGTGAACATGCGCAACTTGACGCGCTGAATGAATGCGTGCACGAACTCAGTGTGTTGTCTTTCTCTTGTTGATTAATAAACATATGTGAAACTGTTTGGAAATTGTTTATTTTCTTATTTCCTTCGCCACAATATTATTTTTAGAAAAATACAGGGTTAATTATAAAGACAAGTTAATTTTCAAGAAAATATACAGCACCGAAAGAAGCCAAATCTGTCATACATGCATTACATAAAATTTCCTAGCGCGTGGCCCAGTCTGATTTTTTAATATAATGTTTTATTTATTTTTATAAATTCATAATTAATCTACATTAAAATTACATTTTGAGATTGATCGAGTCCTGTCTATAACGCACATTCACTGCGCATGCGTTCCGCTCTCTACATCGGGAAAACAGTGTCTGCCTGTCGCTCATACTCTTTGATCTTCAAATTCAAACCGTTCTTTAGCGCTATCTCGATACTCGAAAATCTCAGGCTAGCCAAGGTGTATATCTAGATTATCCATTGTTTCATGGTTTTTTTACACTTGCAGGGTCTAGATTCTACGTCCAGCGACACAGAGCTGATTTTCGGTTCACTTATTTTTAATTTAGTTTAAATTTGGAAGCGAATTTTTATGATGTTATTCAAATTTTGTTCATTACACATCTGTTCTCCCATTGCATCTAGATTACTTTTGAAATTAAGTTGAGAAAGCTCTATCCAGTTACAAAGCAATAATTGTTTTAGTGAACCAATTTAGTGTCATTATTGTGCTAGCAGCAGAAAGCTTACGAAACGCGGGATTATGTCAGAATAGGTTTGGTGCAGTTAATAAGTTAATCTTGAGGAATCAGTTATGTTTAAATGCGCACTTCTTCAAGATTTCACTTTTTGATTTGTGCCAGTGCCATTATATTACTCGTGTACAATCCAAACGGGCCCACTAAATTTTTCTCCCTAAACCAATCTGCGTTTGAAGAAAGGGTTGTTTTCTAGTAGTAGTAGTAGTAGTAGTAGTAGTAGTAGTAGTAGTAATAGTAGTAGTAGTAGTAGTAGTAGTAGTAGTAGTA
>JASKDV010213905.1:0-10163 GCA_032466395.1 Aegires albopunctatus | reverse complement strand
GCGCTCCCTATGAGACTCCCCCAATTAACACCTGAGAGATTTATCACCCGGTACCGCTTCACTGGCTACAGCTTCCATGGCAGACTAAAACATCGGAAACCGGGCATTGTTAAACGAAGCACGTTGGCGGGAGTGACCATAAGCACGTTATTATTATTTATGCTGATAGCAATAATTGATTTTCAAAATGATTATTTTACCTCTTCAATATCATCTTGAGCTATCTTCATGGCAAGTTTCATTATGCTAGTCACATTATAAGTTGTTAAAAATGTACACCAAATTCCATGCACACTTTTTTTTTTTTTTTGACGAGTATGTTATTATCATATTATATTGTGTTCACCAAGACCATATCGATAGCCATGACTCGTCCTTGACCAGCCATGTCGTAGGAGTCCAGTGCACGGTAGTTCTTGAACACTATTCTATTATATTACATGTCCTCACATTTGACCCTCGGAAGCATGATTGTTACTATAAAATCTTATAATAATTGTTAAGAAAATGTGTTGAAACTTTTTGACTTTCCCAATTTTAATGCATTCTATTACATCCAAAAAATATATATTATATAATGACCTTTAAGAAGTTTTGTCTTAAATTGACGGCCATTTTTGGAATTTGAGAGTTATAGCATTGTGGTACAAGTTATGCACACCATCGGCATTAACGTTGTGTGGGTGCATAATTTGAATACATCAAGAATGTGGAAATGGCTAACATTAATCATTATCAACTCTAGACAGATAAAATGTGAAACCAGATATTATTTATGTTCAAAGATTCGCTATAATCAAGACAGTGTTAAGTTGCATTTGCTCTCAATCGAAAGGTTGCGAGGACGAATCCCGCTGTTACTTGGTCCAAAGTTGATAAACATTATTATAGTAAATCTCTTTACAGTTATTTTCTTCCCATTTTATTTATATCTATAGAATATCTTCTGCTTGTGTGTGTGTATATGTAGGGGTGGGGGTGAACGTTTGCCGTTGATTCCGCCGAAACTGCTTCACACATTGTTCTGAAACTTGCACTGAAGATGGGAACTAATCCAAAATTGTGCAAAACGGCGATACTTTTTTCGATCAAGTCATTTCTTAAGTAATGGCGAATAATTTGGAATAGATATAGATCTAGATCAATCTATAACTGAATTACATAAAGTGAGTATACGCCCAGGAACGTTTTTTGGGTTAAAAAGGTTTGACATTTTTAATTTAGGAAATGAATTGCTGGCCTATTTTGCTCGAAACTTACATTCTATCAATGACACTACCGCCAGCCGTCTGCTATCTATCGGGGGTTCATAATTGCTATCATAACACAATGTGTTATGTATAGCTAGCGGAAATGTGGCGCTCCATGTGTAAAATATTATGGTTTGCATTTTTACACTCTCCTCTTTCTGGAAACGTAAAAGTAAGTTGAATTTCGGATCGTTATCATTTGGGTAACTTAACGTCTCAAAGCAGTTGCTTTTTTCATTCATTTCAATAGCGGCTGGCTATCAGACGATTTACATTGTCCATGAGACGGTGATGTGCTGCAGTTATCAGCAATCATGGAGGCCATTAATTTGCTACTTTTAGTTTTGTACCCTTTTCGGTATTTTTGCAATTTATTTTTCCTTCAGTGTGTGAGTTTACTATTCTTTGATTGAATATTGTGACAAAATGGATAAAATGACCGCTCCCTGAAATCTATAGAATCCATTGGCATATCTTGATTTCAAGAGGTCGTATACAAACCAGAGGATTTGTTTTGATCTCTGGCTGAACTCTTCAGTAATCGTAAATGAAAATATTCAAATGCGATCTCTTATTAGTCACGATTGAATGTCAAAATGATCCTGATTTATTCAGGAAACAAGACTAAGTGATACATCCTACATTCAACCAGTTATGGCTTAACGTAGCTCTTTGACATAATTTAATCGATTCAATAACAGCAGCACAAGTTGGTGTATGTGAAATTCGTGCATCACAAGGCAAATTACAGTTATTATTTTTTTTTCCAGCAAAATCGGCCTTTGTTTTGCCACTATGATCGAGGCCTTATGACGACAGTCTAAACCTGCCACTTCATCTGTGCAGTGCGTGTTGGCCATATGTATAAGACCACATATTGAAGAATTATGTAGAATCTAAACACACAGTAGAAACCAAATTAAAGAATCGTTTCTGTTCAGGAAACTGTAGATCTAGAAATATATCAACGATAATAATACAATTACTTAATGTAGCATCATTCGACGTGTAAATTTAATTGTGCAAAAGCTTAAACAATTTCGTGGTCACGACCTTCCCACCCTCCAAACAATTTAAAATAAAACCTAACTACCCAGAAACACCCCCAAAATGAATTTTGGTCGTCTTAGGCTCAAAAGTAACGAAAAGTTATGAAATTGTGCATCGATACAAAAGTACGTGAAAAATACAAGTTTTCATAAAGTCGTTCAAAAATGGGTGAAACCAAGATAAACGATCTCGTGATGGATATGAAACATAGACACCGCCTATTTGCACCGCAAACGCTTTCACGTCCGTTTTCGATGTTTACAACATTGTCATATTCCTTCCAAAAAAGGCATGGTGGTCGATAAGTTGAAGTTTCCGTTTTTGAACACAGCAATTCAGTTTTGTAAATACATCGGTTTATATTTTTCTTTTATTTCCTTCTTGTGTATATTGTCTGCGTTCCTGTTGTTATTATTTACACTAAATGTCTTACATCGTTCCTTTCAAGATAAGGTAGGAATGTACTTGCCTTACATGGCAAGCTTAAAATGTAAGAGACGTGTCTATCCACTTAATTAGATGAAAGTGAGTATCGATATTCGCTTTTCTCTCTTTGTTTTAACTCTAACACATTTGTCATGAGTCAAAGTATTAGTTACTTCTATGAATCATCAGAACTGGAAAACTGTGTCATCGTCGTTTTATCGAGATCTAGAAGCAAACTTAATTACTGGCCGCTTATTGAAAGACCTTAAATTCAATTCGAAGTAAGGCGCAATGTTTTGATATCTTTTAAAAGGATCTTCAAACAGTTTCCAAATCAAAATTTGGTGCAAAGATTACCTGGCTACGGGCAGAGACAATTCTTGTCAGCATGCTAGAGGAAATATATTTCATTAAAGCGCGCCTCTGTTTACTCCGGAAGGGATTGAGAAGGATTATAGAATGAGTAAATCTGACATGGAACTATAACGCGCAAGGAAGGTGATTAGGGGGATATTATGAGCTATATACCGGTAGCCATGAGTTCTCCATTTCTTTGAATCCTCCAAGATACGCTTCAATGGCCAAGCACATAATTTAGAATCATGTATCTTGAAAAATTACATGATATTGATGGATCAATTTCAACATTACATTACGAGGACATACTACAGAACCTCAAAACGTATTTGTCTTTTGGCATCAACATACAATGATTATTATTGATCTGGTCCGATTTAATATCGTCTCGAATTCGAAATTAACTTGCAATTGTTTCATCGTTTAATCGCTTGGCAACACACATACATACGCACACACACACACACACACACACACACACACACACACACACTAAGCTAGACAACAAATAGCATAGTGCAGTGTAAAGGTTGTAACGACATGGTAGATGACCAAACCTTTGCCTGCAATACTGATTTCTTTTGCATAATGGTAACTGAAGCCAGGCGAGGACTTTTACCCAAAATTGTATTACCCATCATAGTTGTTATTTTTCCACATAGTAAGCAAATTCGGCCAGGGAATTTTGGGCATCTTAGAGGCTATTTATTGCTAGTATTATTGCCATCGGTGTCAGGTGACGCGGGCTTCGGGACTACAGCCCCACCCAAAAATTCTACTGTGCTTTATTTAGCGTCTTATGCGGACTATAAGCCCATCGTTATCTTTTTATCTTTTAATGAATCAATCCTTCATTATCTCAACTCCATTTATTGTCTATAGTCCCAACTAATCTCCTGATTATTGACACTCTCTTACAGTTTTGTTTCAATACTAAATGATACTAAAGATAGAGATAAATATGGGTTTATAGTCCGTATCTCCGATCAATGTAGGCTCACAAACCTTACACCAATGCCTATGATATCGATGAACTCACAAAGTAATAGAATCGTTGAGATTAAGTAACTGTGACACTAAAGATTCACAACAATATATAAATATCTATTTTCTATAGATACATTTTTAAAACTGCATGAATCTTTTGATTTTTATGTGACTCCTTTTTAAGTCATAAAAACAGAATTATCTCACCCTGAATCCTTAAAATAACCCATTCCGGAGACACCGGACGATCAAAAACTTCTCCCTCTCCTTATAAATAAATAAAGTTGTCCATTTCATACTAAATATTGCTTTATGTCTTAGAAATCTTGTATTGCATGCTACATCCCAGTATAATATGTAATTCATATCGTTGATGCGGTCACTACCAAAGGAAGTAATACTAAAACACCAAGGCGGACCGTCATCTTTGAGCCATTGCCATGGAAGCTCTTAAGAAGCATTAAGCACACTCACTAGGAACGCGCTTCAGTAGAAAGTGCTATACGCTTCACAAGTACTCGCATCTAGGGTAGTAGAATTGAGGAAAATAAAATAAAGATGGAGTGACTACACAATTAAGAAGTTCTGATGCTATTTATCACAAAGGCCTGGCAGATATTCAAGTAGTTAGCATAAGTTATTGCCTGATCGACCCCCAGGGGAGCAAAAGCCGTCAACAAATTATGATCGCCAGCTCATGCTGCATCTGACACCATTTTTCTGAAAGCACCAAATCGTTTTAGTCTTTATCACTTCTGCCTCCACCTCTCTTTTCCGTGTTGCCCATGATCTTTTCCGCCGGAGATTCCAATCTTTTTCTTGTAATGTTATCTAAGTGCTTTCCAAGTGTGTAGCCACTTCATCTTTATTTTATCTTCCGCAATTATTATTCTTTCCTTGATGTAAATACATCTAAAACTATAAATCCTTAAGATGTGCGTTGCCCCCTTGAGGTTTTTTTGAATAGACTCGATAACCACTGAAGCTACCAAAAACCAAAGACATCAACATTCTCTATTTAATTTCCCAAATTCGGTAGGCAGTATTATTCTATTACCAAATAACAGCAAATTTGCATTAATTTCTATTGAATATCAAATACGGGATCTACGACTACGATGGTCAGCGCCATCTTCAGCAATCACTTTCTTCGATCGAGAACAATGATAGCTCAGTTTGCCGCCACACGCCGCAAGAATCAAATCAAATTTTGTTTCTCTTCAGTCATTCTAAGAAGATGAAGAAGAAGAAGTCAGTGATAAATGAGAGAATAGCAGAGAGAATGCTAATGTTGATTTTAAAAAAATAGGGAGAATTTTGTCTCGATCTATCTAGATCTAGATGTAGATCTACTTGCTGATCTAAATTCTAGATCTAGATCTATCTAAATCTAGATCTAGATTCTAGATAGATCTAGATCTAGATCTAGATATCAAGCCTAATCTAATTTAGGCTCATATCTTGATTTCTCATATTTTAGCGGAATCCAGCTTGGTTGACATTGAGGGAGTTGGTGTGTTTGGGCATTTACCATTCTCTCTGCTAGTTTACTAGTGAAACGTATAGCACTTTCTTCTGAAGCGCTTTCCTACTGGGTGTTCTTAATGCTCCTACAGAGCTTCCATGTCAAACAGTTGCATTAAAAATCCTTCTCAATAACTTGTTGTGTAGTATTCAAAAGTGATCTTCAATGAAGAAGTTACAAGTTCTGACTCGACCTGTGGCCAGGTAATTATTATACACCCAAGTACAGTGCGAAAATTACGTTTAGAGCACCCCTTCCAAAGATCCCACATCGTTTCCTGTCAGGATTAAAACTTGGGCCTTTGGTTCACTAGTTTAAAGGTCAATCCCGAGAAGCAGGTATCAGATATCGTACAAATAATATTATATCAAAATTGATCGCGTAAAATTAAAATTAAAGTGCCTACTTAAACAACATTTATTGCCAATGGCCTCTAAGCGCTTTACGATGATATTTCATTTCCCCTGGCCGACGGCAACACAGAACACGGCACGGGACTGACAGCCTGTTAGGCGCGAATACAACCATTTTCAGACACGGACAAGCAGCCTATAACGGCCAGGTACTAATTCCCACATGATTCGAGAGAGGAAGATGTCATAGGGTGTCTTACCTAAGGTCACACCGCCAAGGAACTGTAGTTTTCAGAAAATTTGGCGTCTAGTGGAATATGATCCCGCCTAGTCACCTGGTCGACCGGTAACGGTGATGGAGCTGCTGAAATTTTTTTTGTGTTTGAACTATGTTAACCACTAGGCCACTGATGATCCTAATCACTAATTATTAATTCAGGTGCAATGCCAACTTACTATAAAAAGTACTAATAAACGGCTAGTATAATGCGATAGAGGAGTAGAAGCACAATATAATGAAGACGACTAAGGGAGAGTATAAGTGTTTTAAATGCATTTTGTATCTGAAGATAACAAAGACAAAAAGAGATATCTTTCTCTACAGCCAAGAGCTAGGTTTAATTGAAATACACAACGAAGAACACCTCAAAATTCAACAAGTGTATCCAGCGCCCTAACATATTATGGATGGAAACGGGTGTATCACAAAGGATTTTCGTGACATCAAATCTAAAGGTGGTAAGGGCCGGTAGGTCCTATCAGGTCAGAGATATAGCGCAAAGCATCCGGCCACCAAAGATGGCATAACCATAACGACTATCCAAAGGAATCGTGTAACAGTTCCCAGACGGCCTTTAATGTCGACCCTGTCTTTGAGTGTGTTTACAGTACGACCCGGTGGTAGCAGCTATAATCTAGCCATGGTACTCGCCCCCTGTAGAGAAACTAATGAAATTTGGGTTACATCTAGTGATAGACTAATGGACCTGTTACCTGAGTTCTGTCGTAACGATTTTCTAATTGCCTCCAAAAATACTACTTGGGCATTGCGAGAATGCTTCTAATCCGTTGCTTCTCAACTTTTCTCTAAGGCCGATGGAAGGAGAATCGTGGACCATTGCTTATTTGAATAAGGGCTACTATAAAATAGGCAACAAACCTTTTGGTGTGAAATTTATAGCATTATTAGTTTAGAATATGTACCTACCTCACACGAAAAACATGATCAACAAAAAAAAAAAAAAAAAAGCGTTTGACCTTTGAGATAAAATGACCCCAGTTATTGAAATTGAATGTCTGTTGATGTCAATAATGTTCATTTTCCTGTTATATAAATTTACATCTTTTTTTACTGTAAAATTTGAAAATTGAAATAAATAATTTAAGCAAATTTTTTAATTTGTTTTTTCACTTTCTCTCGTTTTTTGTGTTGTTTTTTTTGTCAACAAAAGCAGCGAATAATTGGCTTAATTAGAAGTTAAAAATAGTACTACCGATCTAACTAATATATCGTTTGTTAGTTTGAGACTGTTTCAGGTTTTTGTTTCTTTAATTGTTTGTTGGTGGGTTGTTGCTCTCTTTCTTTCTTTCTTTCTTTTCTTTTTTTAGGGGAGAGGTTGGGGGAGGGGGGGGGAAGGTTAGTGGACTTTTCTTGTTTTGTTTCACTTGTTAAACATACTCGCTCTTCTTCAGCTCTAAGAAACGCCCATAGTTAAGACAACATTAGAATAATATTATTAAAAGCGATGTGGTGTCATGACTAAAATTTAAGATGATCTATCTATGGGTATAACCATATTATAATAATGTATTGCTAGAAATTTGAAGTTAGCAAGCCTTTTCTTTCTCTAGTTCTGTAAGCGTAGATGTATGGAGATGAAGTCTAAGCTAGGTCTTCTCTATAATGTCTGTAAGCTTTTGAAGCACAATAAGAAGTCGAAGTTGGCAAGCCTTTTACTCTCTCATTCTGTAAGCGTAGTAATATGGATTGCAAGTCAAATTAGTCAAATATTTTTCTTCCTAGGTCTGTAAGCGTAAAGTAGGGCTAGGACGTCGAAATGTACAAGGCTTTTTCTCTCTATTTCTGTAAGCGTAGAAATAATTATGGATAGGAAGTCGAGGTTTGCAAGCCTTTTTTCTCTCTTAATCTGTAAACGTAGAAGTATGGATAGGAAGTCAAAATTAGCAAGCGTCTTTCTGCAAAGTCTATAAGCGTAAAGTCGATGTTTGTTTGTTTTGTTATGTTTTGATATCAGTTATATCAATATACTATTGGTAGGGGAAAAAATGATTTCATAATCTGATATTCTAGATATTTCATTAAATAGTCGATTGCTTAAACGACAGAGTGATCAGATCTTAACATCTTCTGAAATCTAAAGGCAATACAATAACTAACTGACTGATGATACTGGGAGTCAAGATAATCTATCGCGTCATCTGTTCAACCGATTGGCTAGATCCTAGGCTCACAACCAATTAGGTAAGCATATCGGGCAAATTAAACACGTTGTGAGAATACCAGATAGGCGTAGCTACAGACGCTAATTGTTGTATCGATTTACTGCCAATATCATATCACATGGATATCTTTATTGTTGCTGTTGAACTCATTATTGTCGCACAGATTCTCTATTTTCAACAGAATTATTCTAATTAGAGACAAGTAATATCAACACAGAATAAATAGCATATTCGTTGCTTGCCGCTAGGTTGGGTTGTTTTTGTTTTTGTTATGTTTTCTTTCGATTCTTCTATTTATAAAGCAGCAACAGAGGCGGATGGATAATTTTTAAAAAAAAGGGGGGAGGGGGGGAATAAAAACGAAAAGATTTTTGGCGATAGTGGCCGAAGCCATTTTGCATTAGAGGCTGCATTGGCCGAGAGGGTCGGGAAGATTCTCAATCTGGTGGAAGGGAAGGGCTGACTGGCAAATTTAATGAAGAAGAAAAGAGTATCGATTGAAAATAAAATTGGCGTTTTAGCAGGGGATAGAGCATGATAAAAGGTAAAAGGAGAGAGAGAGAGAGAGAGAGAGAGAGAGAGAGAGAGAGAGAGAGAGAGAGAGAGAGCTAAAAAAGAGACGGAAAAGGAGAGGAAGTTAAATAGCGAGCTACCGATAAGATCAGAATACTATCACTAACCCAATTTATTGCGATTCTTGCTCCAGACTCACAAGTCCAAAGGAGAGACAAGAGAGGGAAAGAGAATGGAGAGACATATCACAACAACAAAGACCTCTGTTCTCTGTGTCATATCCATCTGGGTTGTGAACAATTTGGAGAGAAAGACACACAGCGAAAGGCTGTTTTCAGAGACGGAATGATTGGTAATAGTCTAGAAAGTAGAATACAGTATATTATCGACCCGCGGTTACCGTCAAAATATGGACAAAACCATAACGGGAGATAATGGCACACTAGTATTGTTTGTTGGATTCGACTGGTGGGAAACGAAACGAAAGAATAAGAAGGAGCGGAAATGGTGGGAAAATGAAAACAAATAGCTGAAACAAATAAGAACCAAAAACGGTCCCTCCACGACGAAGGAAACAGGAAAGAAAAAAATATAACAATTCAATAAGTCGAGAAAACAAAGGAATGTTACTGTTGTGAATAAATCATTATTTAAAAAGCGAAATAAACAACAAACAATAAGGAATAGAACTATATGATCAATAAAAATAAGAAGCAAAAGTCCGAAACGAAAATATCGCAATACGAAACGAAACAAAAGCAACCGATATGTCGGAAACCAAAGAATTGAAGTATAATCATCGAATAAAATAAGTTATTTAATAGGAAAACAATAATACATCAATGCGGCAATGCAATACACTATCACAACAGGAGGGCATACGAATAAAGTGTAATAACAAAACAACTTTAACCTTGCATCAACAACAATACTTCCAATGGTATTGAAATACATTCGATTGATTTAGTATTTGACATTAGTAGCAATGTGGTTTTTATGGAAAGATACTTGGTTTAATTCCTGATAGGGCGTGATATTGTCTCCTTGGGAAAGGTTACATTACGTGTATTTTCTACACCGCAATAATATGAGTATAAGGCAGAGTAAACAATAACATAGCAGCATGTTAGAGGAAAGTGCCTTTTATAAGTACACAACTCTACTTTTTTCTTCTTCTTCTTCTTCTTCTTCTTCTTCTTCTTCTTCTTCTTCTTCTTCTTCTTCTTCTTCTTCTTCTTC
>JASKDV010213904.1:0-19270 GCA_032466395.1 Aegires albopunctatus | reverse complement strand
GTTGACTAGTCGCAGGCTTTTTGAGATTTTACAGGTTGTCTGCAGGCTTTTTGACATTTTTCACTTGCATCCATGGACACCTGCCAATCACTCCGATTTTGACCAGAACTCCGATTCTCCAATTTGTTTCGCCAAACTCTGTTCAAGTTTTTAAATTACTGGCCGGCAGTTTTTTTTAAATTCTTACAAAGAGCAAAACTAGAATTGAATCGAAGTTTTTTCATTTGGAATCGTGCTAACAGGCCTTTTTATTGGTGCATTGTATTGTTATCGGAGCATCGTAATTGAATAACTGATGGTGTCAATACCGATTCAATCGGAGTAAGCCTACGGCACTAGGCGCTATCGTGTTTACTTTGTGTCGTCATAGGCCTATGTCAAATAGTCTGCTTTGGATACAACGCACTTACTAGGCCTAGTACGGTAAACTTTCGAATTATCATTGAACTTCAGTGCTCATCATGTCAAAAAAGGCTCGGACACTGCATTAATCAATTTATATGAGAAAGTTGTGTGCGATGTGAAATATGTTCTCTTCAGTAGCAGTCATGGTGACCTGGGTAGGCAGGCCTAGGCCTAATTGTAGATCTATTGTTTATTATATAACTTTTCTTTTCCCCTTTTTGTTTTGTGTTGGGAGGGGAGGGGGTTATGGGAAATGGGTTGGAATGGATTCTAGAATCTAGATAGATTAGTCTGTCTGTCTGGCTAGAATTTATCTCTTAAAAGCGGGGTTTCAAGTTCGATCGATTTAGATTTAGAATGAAGGCCTATATTATCTCATCGCAAGTTATATCCTTGATTTAGAAAGTAAAGTAAATCTTAGATCTATCTATTGTGACTAGATCTATAATAATAGCCTATATGTGTAATCTAGATCTATAGCAATAGATCTAGAACATAGGCTTATAGAATCTAGAGGATTATCTCACCGCAAGTTATGTCATAGATCTAGAATGTAGATCTATATTAAGGATACTCGAAATGCCAGTTATGTATTAGGTTTAGAATTAAAATGGAATGTGTGTATAAAGGATAAATCTAAACTGATCCTAGATTCTAGATCTAAATATCTAGATCTACTTTTATTCCCTGATCTCCAATTAGTTAATTAGCCTAGTTTTTATCCACCGCCCTTAGTAAACCAAAAAGTTGCTAAGATCTAATAGAAGAGAGCACTTTTATTAACTAGGCCTACTTTATGGTAGGATTGATCTATTGTGACTATAACGAAATAGATTTAGATCTAAGTTTTGTAGTCCCTCTATTCGTTTTATGATATTGGGGTGCAAATATTTCAAGAATGTAATGTTATAATAGGCCTACATTGTAGATTGATAATGAGAAAGATAATTAGGCTTACATCGTTGAAACAATCACTCTTAAACCGGCATACTGCCTCTGTAGTAGGCTTATTGTATGCTTATTAGAAAGCATAAAAGGGGTGTGTTGCGTTTGAGTATGGGTCTACATAAAGTTTTTCTATCATTTAAAAATTCTTCACTAGATATCAAAATCGCAGGAGGTACACTAACAGAAGGCGTCGTTTTGGAGGCAATCGTCGGGACAATCGTGCAGCAGGTGACCATTCCGGTAGTGATGGAGAGCAGAAGACATCTGGAGATGAGGAAGGAGAAGGTAAAGTCTTTCCTGATAGTTTGTAGATTTTCACTCTAGCTTTCTTTATTTCCTTTTTTGTTTTTGTTGTTGACTGAATAGTGTAAGACAGAGTTGAAATCGATGTAGGTGGTCAATTCAGGAGCATAATAATGTATTTTTGATTTACTGTGAAAGGTTAGGTAGAAATAGCTGAGGATTGTAAAGTTATCCTTCATTACCTAAACTTCAACAACTGCATTTACTGATTAAGCTGTCTTGACCGCTTAACTAGTCATTGTCATCGCACAATATCATGATGTAAAGTGATCCGATTAACATGATGAAAACAGTTTACTTCCCTTCACTGTAGGTGGTCAACTTTGCTTAACTATGAATGGTTTTTCAATGGTTGGGTAGCAATAGCTGAGCATTAGAATTAAATAAAAGGAAACTAACTGAGTGATTTTTGGTATATCCTGGGTGAAGCTTGTTTTAAAGCTGTTGGGACTGGAATAATTATTGTTTTGACAATACTTCCACCATACTTTTACAACTTTACTGCTTTAAGGGTGTTATCTGACACACAGTGGCTCTGCTTTTTTCCAGGTAGTCCACTACTGTCAGCAGCCTTACGGGATACAAAACGTTATTCTAAGATTTAATACATCAAACAACTAACAAATAGATCCTCAAGATGTTCATATTTACACATTTTCTATTTATTTCTGAGAAGTTTGATACGTAATTTGTCATATTAAGGCTAAATTTAGACCAGGATTTCATAAATTTTAGCTAATATAATGGATAGAATCAGTTAAGGTCGCACAGGGATGAAAAGTTTTGGCATAGTATAAAGAATTGGCTGTTTTCCAGGTCGCCGCTTGCAGAGACCCAGAATTCGAATCAACCCAGATGCTGTTGTGTTTGTTGGCTCACTTTCTAGGAACCTGCGCGTCAGTGAATTAAAGACTGAGTTGAGGAGCCATAATGTCAATCCCATGAGGCTTCTGTGGAGAGGAGGGCGTGGCTTTGCTTTCCTCTACTTCATGGAGACAAGCTCTGCCAAAGAGGCGGTCAATGTTTTGACTGGTCGTGAGCTGGATGGTAGAGAAATTAAGGTGAGGCATTTATTAGAATTTCTTCTTAATTTGATTGATTTTGATATTAAAAATCACTGAGGATTCATTTTTGTTAAAAAGCATTTAGGGCACACCTTCATTTTTTCATGACACAAATCATGTAGTTCAAACAACCAGAGACCCAAGTCATGATTCATTTCTATTCACATCCATTTTTCAGCAGCTTTGGAAGATAAAACATGAAAATTGAGTCCTTTTGAGTGGATTTGTTTTGTCTCCCCAGGTTGAAATGGCCAATATGGACCGTCAGCGTCGTAGAGGCCGCGGCATCAACGATGAGAGAGGTGATGAAGAAAATGATGTCAGAGATAGGTAACTGTTTTCATATGTTGAAGGTCATAAATATTTTCCCAGCTTTTCCCTCTGGTCTTTACACTGGCACACTAAGTTAATATTATTTGATTTCTGTTTGCCACATTTAGATCATTGTTCTATGCACACTTGTGAGCCTCATTGGGACATATATTAATTGAGTTTCTTGTGAGAAACATCTTTCATCTGACTTTGAATTGATGTGTGGAACATTGAAAAAGAATTTATTGGAAGAGTTAAGAATTCTGCTGGGGTTATAGGAGAAATCAGTTCCTTAAGACGTGTATGGGAATGATGTATACACATTATTTGAACATGGTCAGAGCTGCCAACCAATACATCTTTTAGAATTTTAATACAAATTTGATACAAAAATACAAATTTGGTGATAAAACTACAAATTCAACAAATGCTGGTTTTCTCCTCAAGACAGCATATAACAGGGCTTGTTGGTGGCCTTGAACTTTGACATTGGTTTATATTAGTATGCCAATGTTGTTTTTTTTAAATATTTTATTAACATTTCAACTTGGAATATATTTCATTCAAGGTGATCTACTCTTTTTAATTGGATTTATATATTTTAACTTGACCATGCATGGGTGGTCACTATTTGAGATTTGATGCTATATCATTATTAAGTACAGTATAATCTGCTTATATCAACATGCTTTGGGAAGTGTATTTGATGTCGATATATAAAAATATTGATAAATAAAAAAGAAAAAGCCAAAGAGGGAAAAGCAATTAATTAAAGGTAATCATTTTCCCTCACATTTTTTTAGGCATATTCTTTTTACCCTCTACAGAAGTGTTTATTATGTTGTCGTGGTTTTATGCTTTATTGTCTTAGTATTTTATTACCATCATAGTAGTCAGTGAAATATTGGTATGTGTGGTTTAATTTTTCTTATTCCTTGCATTTGAATTTTTGAACAGGCAGGTGATATTAAAAAGATTATAACTCTAAATACACTATACATATATCTATATAGGGGGTTATAATGTATATTGTGTGGTGTGGTGCATGCAAGTTATTTACTAACATTCGAGGACCGCATATATCTTGCTGATTTTTTTTCAAAGCTACTCCCCATCCCTGCTACAGTTGACAATTGAATTAGAGTATAAGTAGGCCTACATCAATATAATAATATTAATTGACAGCTTTAAATATTGATTTTCTGTCAAGCAGCAGTCATGTAGCATAGCAATAATAACAACATTAATATTTTAGTGCTAGTGAGAGAGAGAGAGTTATAAGTCCAGATGTACTGGAATATTGCCTGTACAGTTATTCTGGAATTGGAATAGCCTGCTGAAGTTATATGGGAGGAGAGAGAGAGAGATAAGTGTGGGAGTGGGATGTTTTTTATATCTTGCATCAAAAGATAAATCACACATGCTAGTGTTAAAATATTGTTAATTGTTAATCTTTATTTCAAGGTTCCCTGCTAAACTACCTAGAGCAAATCAAATTTATTACTAGACCACTGTATATCTTCATCAAACTTGTCATTTGTTTAGGGGAAGAATGTAATTAGTAAAGGTCCTTTGTATTAATTTTATAGTAGAATGGCCTCCAATCCTCAAAACTGTCCAAAGCTAATTAATTGTGCCATCCCTCTTAGGGTACAATCATATGGGTGAACTCCATAATACAATAGCTGTTTAGCTTCTTCTATCAATTTTTGGTTATTTTGAACAAAGAAAATAAAGTTATTGAACATCTTTTGAAAAAAAAAAAAGAAGATAAGATCAGATGAAACTTTATCATCATTGATTTGATAGCATATCTAGATTCTTGCTCAGCTGACGTGTTTTGTTTGTGACAGCTCTTTCGATATCTTTTCATAATTAAGGAATTTATCTAAATCTAAGGCTGATGCCCTTAGAATCCAAGTTATGCTCAACAATATACAGAAAAGTCAGTGCTTTTGATCTCTTAAAAATCAGTTGGATCATGACTGCAAATGGCATGCTCAATATTTCAAATTTGATTAATTGTTTTTTCCGTCTTTTTTAAATTTCTTTTTTTTCCTTTCTATTTCAGGTAAAAGAGAAAAGAGCATGAAGTTCCGTGATAGCCACTGGATACTATAAAAGCACTGACTTATTTAATCTTGTGTGTCTGTAGAGGTCAGTGACGTGGCTGCCACTTAGGGCTTCATTCGCTAATAGTCCTCGCTAGCCTGAGGGGACCAGAGATGTTTGCCAGCGACCAACCTATTAGCCATTCATTGCCATGACGCTTGTAATGACATATGGGTTTTGGTGGTAGACAAAAAGAGTTGTTCACGTACAAATTAAGCTATGATGTATTCATTTAGAGGTTAATTATTGGACGTTTTTCCATGTTGTATGTCTCAGATGGTCTCGTTGACACCAAACCAGTTGACAATTAACCCTACGGTACCCAGCTTCCATGATAGTATGACCAGACTCCATTTCACCACCACCACCACCACCACAAATACTATTTCAGCAGTGTGTCATTTGTCACGCTTGCTCTACTGTTGGTTGTATGTTTTCATATTTTTTCTTGCATCTGTTACGGTAAACAAATAATTAAAGGGCTAATGTGAAGGGTCCCCCCACAGCGAACTTCTTTCAAGGGCTTGTCTCTTTGCAGCCTTTTTTCTCCTGAGCAAAGCAAAGAGACTGGCTAAGTCTGATCTACTCTGGTTTCTTAAAGTCACACTTCCCCGTTAAAAGACTAGCCGTATCATGCCGTATGACGAGTATAGATTATTTTGTAAAGGCAGCACCTAAATTAGTTTTTCTTTTTCTTTTCTTTTTTTTTCTTCTCATTTCATCCATTTTTTCTTTTTTTCCCCCCTTTTTTTTTTGTCTCCTGAAATAATATTTTTAAAATGAAAAATAAATGATAAAAAAAAAAAAAAAGAATAAGACTTGTGATATATTTTATATTTTCATTATGATGTATTTATGTATTTGAAAATGGATACTCTTTTTTGAAAATGAATCGGTTGATTGTTAGTAATATATTGGAAATAGAACTTGAGGCCTGATGAAGCTGCAGAACACTTTCATTTCCTAGGATTGGTTTTTAGATTTTTTTAATTAAACAATTTTTTCAACAAGGGAGTTTGCTATGTGAATTTTGACTATCGAATTATACCTCTTTTGTATAGATTTATAGGTTTTTCTGTTCTTGTTTTTTTTTTTGTTGAGAATTTTATTTTCATGGATGAAGTCAATGGACAGTGAGGATGTGAGTATTCCTTGTGTGGATTTTATTTTTATATATTCATGGAATGGATTTTATTTTAATTTATTGAGGCAATAGATGGGGGTAGAATAAGAGTCAGCCCGAGTGACATTTTGACTAAATATGAGACAAAAATCCTAGCTAATTTCAGTAAATGAACCAAGATTTGTCTTAGCATTGCTAGAGATGAATTCCTGTCTATTACGAGTCTACATGATTTTCTTGCACCCAGACTGTTTCTTATGCTAACCCATGCTAGAACATAGGTTTTCAAATTTTTTTACATGAATGGATGCAAGGTGAAGAGAATAACAGCATTTTGTTGGGGGGTTCTTACTTTTATTTGGTCGTTTTTTTGTTTGTATGTTATCTCTGTGACTTGAAAGGATGGATGCTGTTGGTCTTGGCCTTTAGTACTTTTTTCATTGGCATATCAAGCTAGTTTTGTACAAAATACTTGCACTATATAGGTTTCTTCATGATTGATACTCAACCCAAAACATAAATTTAGAACCCTTCTTCCCCTAGCATTGCCCATGTTGTAATTTGTCAAGGTCCATGGTAGGTGGAGAGCAAAGGGAGGTAAGCATGGATGATCAGCCATGTGATCGGCCCCCCTCATGGCCGTCTTGCCTCACTCACTCCTTTGATTTGCTCTGTCTGCCCGTTTTGTCAACTGACTACCTCCCCCTTCCATGTGCTATATTCGGGTGGATGGACTCTATCATGTATCTTAGCCACTGGGTTTGCCTCTTTATTTTTCTTTTTTCTTTTCGTTTTACATTAACACAATCTTAATATTTCGAGATGGCTGTGCCAGCCTCGTACCACTGTATTGATATGCTATCTTTGACATTTCGACTGGAAATTTTGGGACGTCTTTAGAGAATTTTTTTGTTTGTTTTTAATTTCTTGTCTTTATGAATGTTATGCTTATTTTATATTTTTCCAACATTTGGTTTCATTTCATTTTTGATGTCTCGATAGGAGACAATTTTTTCTGTTTTTCTCTCGTGTTGTTTTGTCTTTTAAATTCATTATTGATCATCAGACGTTTTGACTTATTTTGCCCTGGGTGACCTTAGCTAGACATAATGTCTTAACGGATTTATGTATATCAAAGTCAGATACTTTAATTGCTTTACCATGCTTAATAATGGTATTATCAATAGATTTCCATTATTATTTTTGACATGATAGTTTGACTAGATGAATTTATTTGACCTTTTTAATTACTTTTTATCATTTAGTAAATCAGCTAAATTATTGGTACAGTGCTTACTATGTAAGTGCATGCATGATAGGCACACCATTATCACCCATCCCATAGATCAAATGCCTTTTGAAAGAAATACTAGTTCGCTGGAGATGAACATTAAAAACAAAGCAGTCAGCACACACTAATTCCAGAGTTGATTTCATGCCTTCGCCTCGCCTCGCCTCAATCTCTATTTTTTTTTTTTATAGGCTAGTCAAAACACACAAGAATTACTTTGACCTTCTGCTTACTTTTGATTGTATTAAAATGTTTTTTTATGAATCTATGACAAAGTTTAGCATTTTGGACACATATAATCTAAGCCTTATAATAATGCTACCTATGGTGCATGTAGGCCTTTCTTGTTTCATTCAGTATGATTCAATTTCAACTTGTTAGGGATCTTACCTGACATTTTGACTACATAGTGTGGTTTTATGGCATGCTCTGGAGATACAAATTATAATCTTTATCACTAGACAATGATGGTTAGAGCGTGCACTTTTGAGTTGTAGGAATGTGTACACTTGCAATAAGTGTGCGCTTGCATGGCAGGCACTGAAATTGACCTTACTAGATTATTATTTGACACTTGTAATTCATGAACAACACACCTGTCAATCATAAGGTAATTTTATGTTTGTGGCAACATCTGTCGAGCCTCCTGATGACTATAAGTATCATTTGACCAGATAATTATTAATGTTACAGTTTGATTGCTTATCCAGTCTCCATCTTAGTGACATAAGATTTGGTGAATTAAATGTGAACAATGATAGGCGACGTTAATTTTATATTAGTTGTATTGACCAAAAAGTAATTTGTTTAAAAGCCATTTTGTCACAATGCATTAATAGGTTTTTCTTTTTTCTAAATTAAAATATAGATTGCCAAAAATGAAGTTGTCTTGGGTGCATGCTGAGATTTAGAGAATATCTCCCACCCTTTATAATGTTGTATGGAGTACCTTTTTCTTTATAAATTAAATATCTTTGTATCAACTTATTTACCCTCTACCTGCACTTAGCAAATGTAATTTATGTGTGCATGTGTATGTGTGTATTGGTCATTTAGTAATGTGGTTATGGTTTTGTTGTTTGTTGATTTCAGTCCTTTCCTTTCTTTTTCTTTGTATGAGTATCTCCAAAGTGCTAGACATATTTGATGATCAATTAAGTTGAAATTAATTATTTTGGACAAAATAATGTGTGTATGAAGGTTTTCTTTTGTTAAAATTCCCAATTTTCAATTGTACATTATGTACATGCCATCAGAAAGAAGACATTTATAAACTTTTATTTTATAACCCCTTTTATTTTTTTATTCTTAATTTTGAATCATTTTTTTTTTTTATATCCTCAAGTATGTTATCAATGCAGCACTTTGAATGTATTGTTGATTGATTTAATAAACTTTGTATTGTTTAATGCTTTTAGACTATGCCTTTGTTATCTCCTCATGGATTGAATGTTTATAATTTAAAAAAGATTGAACTTTGCTACCAGTTGAGACATACTTTTAGTCTGGTATATATAGGCATGATCAGTGGCCATATGCGACATAATTTCGTTAAACTCAAGTTTACGAAATCATTGACGCAAAATGTAGGGGAATAGAGCATCTTGCCATTGATCTGAATATTAATGACTTGAATCATCCAATCAAAACGTCGGATCCGCCCACGACCGAGGTGGGATGATTTGAAACTTGTGGTTAGTTCCACGGTCAATATCACACCTTTACGATACCTTTCGCACCTTTGGTGGGCTGGAAATTGACTCATATGCTGAAAATCTGGGACAAGCCCATTAACACAGTTTTGCAAACCTAGTTTTACAAAATTATTTCGCAGGAGAGAAAAGGGCTTCTCAAAGCACATGTATAAGCAAAAGAGTACAATGAAACTTGATAAAAAAAAATGATACACCGCCAGCATCTGGTCCAACAAAAAATTGGAGGTGTAGCGAGTTAGGCATTATACTGGGGATGCAAGATTTTCTTGTTATTCATGTCTACTCCCCCATTCCAACAAATATTAAATCTATTCACAATACCATGACAGTGACAAAACTATGAGATTCTTCCACACACGCAAACACAAATTGATACACATGCGCATGAACTGCTCATCAGTTCATATTTTGACAAAGAAAACTTTTATTTGGTGGAATTTTTGTACCAAGGCACACAAGAGGTGGGCGGTACATCTGGGTTTCACTGTAGTTAGTTGCTTTGAAAAAAAGGAAGGTAGAGCTAGAAGAAAATATAAGATGTCTTAAGCAGAACATGCTATCTTGTCAAGGCCAAAGGTTGAAGGAGCAGGTTGCTTTTTTACAATTATAGAATGTTCAGAAAAAAGAGCCAAGACAGACATCGGAAAAGAATTAAAAAAAATTCCCTACATCAAACCGCCATCTTTGTAGATTTGTTTGTAGTAGTAGAAGGTATTCTTTGTGTATAAATTGCCGCTACTTATAACATTGAAGTGATGAGTTACTCCTGACCTGAGTCGAATGAGGTATGTGGGACAAAGTAGTGTCTTACCAAAGGACACATACTGGAAAGAAAAATTTGGTGCAAAGCCAGATTTGATTCCACTCTGTCAATCAGCCTTCTTCTCTTGAGTGAGAGAGAGCATTATTATACTGAACAAATTTAGAAATGTGACATTGGTTATCTCTCTTTGACTTGATTATATTATATGGTTTAAAAAATACCATAAAATCCTGACACCAAATAACTATGAAGGGAGGGGGAAAAAAAAGTCTGTGAGTATGTATGTTAAGGTAAAGGATGAGGTGAATGTGAAGAATAGATTCTAGTGATCCAACATCAAACACACAGTAAAATTGAGAAAGGATAATTATTATTACACTATAATTTATAATTGCTTCCCTTTAGCCTGACAGACATTTTTGAAAGTTTGTGGTGAATGTCTCTGGAAGTGTTCCTGAGTTTCATCAGCCATATAATTGAAAGAAAGTACCATTTAACTTTAACCTCTACGCACCATGCATTCACCACAACTAAAAAACTGGTGAAGGCCATCTGTGTTGGGTGTCTGTCTGTAACTAGCCTTAGACCTCAACTAAAAGACTTTTCTTTATTCAAGTAATTCAACCCTAGATTAAGAAAATAGGCTGCTTAAAAATCTCCAGAATGTAAAGAAGAAAAGAAAACAAAATCAATCCAAAACAATAGATATTGGTAGATATTTTTAAGATCTTTAATTACAATTTATCATTTCTTTGAAAATAATTAAATGATAATGTATTGATACTAATTTTAACACAGATATATTTGACTCTCTCACTCATACACATTGCAATCATTATGCCATTCAACAGTGGTTCCAATATAGTTTCATGTCTAGAATATATCAAATAAAATGAAAGAAAGAAAGACAGTTTAGTTTTAAAAAACAAAAATACAGAAATCCACTAACATCAAAAATTTGCAAATTACATATTAATTATATTATAAATAAATGAAGGGTTTGACTGCAAAATGAGATATATCTATTTTTGCCATTTTGAGAAAAAACATTTCTTGCTATCCAAAAACCAATGAAGTTAGCATTTACTTTTTAAGCCTATAACCATAGTTTAGACATAGTCCATCCTGATACATAACTAAGCAAAAATCATAATTCATAAGGAGGAAAAGAAGCACATCAAATAATAAGTACAATACATATAATAATAAAGATAACAGAAAAAAAAACATCATCTCAAAAACAAAAAGCCTAAATAATGATGGCCATCAAGCCCCAAAAAATGCACTACAATGCAAAGACCACCCAGGATTTTCCTAACGCCCTTTGTGTACAAAAGTACTCGGGCTCTCTAATTAACAAGTGACCCTGACAGTATAGTCTAGCAATGCACACACATGGAGGATGGCCACCAGCTATATGCCTCCCTCCCTCCTCTGAGGGGACAAAACAGCCTGATAGACAGAAGAGAGAGGACAGATGGGAGGAAGCGTTGGCCCCACTCTTTACCCCCAGGAACCACATGGGGATTATCATAGGATAGGCATAATCTGCTAGCAGGGCAATTGATGTTTTTAAAACCAAAAACCCCCCAAAAATTATATATAAATACGATACAATAATAATGAATTTTACTTTTTCGGGCCACTACAATGCTGTTTCATCATGAATTGATTCATTAACTGGTCTCCTTATAGATATTGAAAAGGTGAAACTGAAGGCTAAAACAAAACTTCCGTTAGATAAGAGCTATTATTGACCAGTGAACAATTAAAATTATATGTCTACATATAATTAAAAACCATCAAGTTCAATTGTCTCATTTTCTATGTACCAACTTATGAAAGAAAATTGTAATGTTTATATTTCTAAAAGAATGTTCAATTATCAAATTCTATAAATAACATATTTTGATGATTATTCTTTAAAATGTGATTTAAAACAAAAATTTACGAAAGAAAATTCAAAACTTACATCTCATTCCTGTAAACCTCACTTTGACCATTTAAGATGAAAAAATAAAGATATAAGTAGTGTGTAATTTTGCTTCTAAGCTTAACATGATGACTCAGAAACATTGGCATTCTTTCATCCTTGCACAGTTGCTTTGCGTCAGATAACAGTAATAACATAATGGTATTAAAACAACCAAAGAACGGCCACCAATGTAAAAGGTGCTATTCACATAGAAATGTACATCAACAAATTTCAAATGGGTCTCTCTATAAATCATGTTCTGATCTTCCATCAAACATTAGGTAGATGCCATTTTAAAATCACTAAAAACAGTATGGACAATGATCTTCAAAATCTGCTAATTATATATATGTGTTGGGTTTTTTTATCATAATACAAATGAATAATATGCATGTGACAATGAATGAAAAAAATTATAATTACACATTCTAATTTATTCACATGTTTACAAATTTCCTCTATTTACAAACAATAAAAATGCTTTAGATGTGGAGAATTTAACCCACTGCCCTCCTTTTCAAGACCGTTTATTCCACCATATCAATGATTAAGCCTGAATTCTGAGAATTTCACTCAAAACTAAAATAGAATAAATTCATCAAATTCAGCATTAAAAAAGGATTGAAACTTGTTTTGCTGCTGCTGCTGCTGCTGCTGCTGCTGCTGCTGTTTTAAACCATTGACAAATGCTCTTAAATACCGACTTCAGGAGTATATTCAGCAATATCTAGCATTACTGGTGTATTGACAAATCTGCTGGAAAAGCTCGGAGGCAAAAGAAAACTGTTATCTCATAGGCGGTGTATCTCATTGACTAGAATCTAAAATTATTTTCCCATCAACTCAACTTACTGCAAGCTATATAAGGTAAGTGGAAAGATCCATTTAAATAAATCAAGGCCTCTTATCCATAATGCTAGGCCTTTATTTATATACTGCCATCTTTCTCTTGAGTTAATGAAATAATAATTTAAAGATTATCATAAGTGGCATATTGCTTTGAAGCGGATGTCACGCGGGAAGTTTTGAGCTGGGGAGCTTTAAAGATAAAAATATTATTTCCATCCTATCACTGATTAGGGAAGTTTAAAAAATAATCAATTCTTTGTCTTTCATAAAAATTAAATATGTTACTAGTGCAATTAACATGAATAGTGCATTTTTCTGAACCTCCATGTCATCCAACTTAATTATGGACAAACACGTTTTCGAAAAATTTAGAGTCTATTTAGAGATATAATGATGAAATTCAATTGCTTCGAGCCTTGCTTGCAGATGAGGTCTTTTAGCGAGAGCAACATCACATTGTGTTAATGTAATTTGATGCAGATTGGTGGATTAAAGCAACAGTTTCTTTGTTTTTAGTTATTCATACGTCCTCAAAAACGACAAAACCTTCATCTTTGATTGTCACTTTCTCAAAACTGGTATTTCAACCAATCTCTATTATACTTGCCATATTTTCAGAGTGGAAAGTCCAATCTTTATAAATCTGTATCAAATTAAAGAGCAAGCTCTGAGCTTTTCTTGTGATACAAATATCTCAAAATCCTTATTTGTTATAACTTTATTTTTTAGCAGTTTCTATTAGCTATCGCAATAAAAAAAATTTTAAAAAAAGATTGAGGACAAATCAATACCTCTCCACCTTGCAACAAAGTTTCTCATTCGAGACATATTATACAAAACTGATGGAAAAACTCATTGCTTGGCATAAGAAAGCTAAATACATAATGACAATATGGTACATAATATGGCATTCAACATCACTCTCATTCTGCAGTATATTATCTTACTAAAAGAGATTCATGACAACAGTAGGACATTTCAATAAGCAGAAAGATAAAAGTCATTCAGAAATACATATATCTCCTGTAGCATTACGAGATCTGTAATAGAAAATGAATACCATTAACAAGGAAATGCTGAAATTGTTAAGGCCATTTACCTAGGATCTGTCTTTTTACCTCCAACAAATATAAGCAAGGTTTACATGAAAAAGAAATAGAAACCAGCAAAAATTTAAAATACTATAGACTTAATATACAAGTACTCCATTTTACAATTGCCATGGACTCATGCTGACAGTTTAAGGGTTTTCAGTAAGGTTGTACAGTTTAATTCTTTGCTCTTCTTGAAAAACAATTTTCTCTGAAAAAAGGTTAGTGGATTTTCCTTTCTAAGAAAACATCATTAGGACAAATTTTTGTACTGTAATAAAACAAACTTTTGCTGGTTATCAGTTTTCATAATAATATTGCCAATTGTGTCTTATGGTGTTTTAACGAAAATTTAATGTCTTGAAGAAAAACTATCAAATTTACCTTTTCTTCATTTAAGCAAATTGGGCTATTGGGTGTACAACTCTCATGAGCATGCTATTCGTAAAACTTTGTCACTTGTTTTCTAATATCAAGACACTTTATGGCATGTCTATTGCTCTGCCCAATTAGAGAGGACGCTGGTTGGTAAGCACTATTCAAAAGAAAAAGATATCCATTTTCCCACTTAATGGCTTCGTCAAGAGAGGTCAGATTGGAATTAATGCTGTGCACAATAATAATTTGTAAGAAATTTTGATGCAATGCTCTGTCACAGATTGTAGTATGGAAAAAAGTAAAAATGATAAAAATTGAGCAATAGATCACAAGAATGCAATGAAAGTGTTGTAAATTCACTTGTTGGCATGATATGAAAGAGATATATAATCCAGTTACATTTCTCTTCTCTTGACAGGCTCTATTTTGTTGATAAAAAAAACTCAACTCATTCAAACGACAAATTTGAGAAAAGCCATAAAGAGCTTCCTAACATAAAGAGTGGTTAATTTAAAAACCACCCAGCCATCAATAACAGCTTCTGATGTCCCTTTAAAATACAAAAAGCAAACTTATCTGGAGCTTTTCAGCCTATGGCTTAGATTAGCTGCTTTTAAAACATTAAACCACATGAAAAATCAAAGTGATATCATCCACTTAGATGCCATTTAGCTTCAAAGGAAGTCAAGGCTTACAGAGTGGAATAATTGAAGGGATCAGAACAACATGAAGGCTAAGTCCAATTCATCTTAACAGAGTACTACCCAAATACCTACATTTTAAACCATGGGCTATTTATGTCAATGATGAAATAGTACAGCTAAACCACGTGAGTCCACACTTTTTGTCAATTTTCTCAAAACTAACCTCATGTGACATAACTTTGTTGTTGTTCTGACCCCTTCAAATATATATAGGCCCTATATTGTCATGATGACAAAGCTGAATTACAACACTTTCATTACAAACTTACAGGACATATCATTTTTAACAATTGGAAAGTTGAAAATGAAACCGTAAAATGAGCTGAAATACACAAAGAAGAAAGGAATGGCTAAAGAAACTTAGTTCTTGGTAATGAGTTCCTGTTGATGCTGTCTTCCCTTTCTCATGGCACTTGATAAGACAAAATCCTTGATTTATGTTAGCTGTAAATCTTCAAGTTAAGTAAAACCAAGAAAATAAAGAAAACAAGAGGGTAAAAAAACACTTTCTTTTACAGAGAATAAGTTACAGTTGCGTCAAATGATATTAACGTCCATTGCAAAGCGCAACAAGAATCTGGCAAATGTCAGGTTGGAGCCGAAGGGTTAAAGTCACCACTCCCAGACAAAAGCTCCGATGTACTCCCAATTTTGGCGTGAAATGAAGAGGTGGATGGTGGTTTAGACTGAAACACCAAGCCCGATGTCGCATCATGGGGTTTTGGGAATGAGCCTGTCACTGATACACTGGCAGGGTCGGCACTCAAAGACAAACTGTGATAGCCTGAGGATGTATCACTGGCACAACTTGGAGACTCATCCACTGAAATTGGAGATGTGTCACACACTATAGGAGACGTTAAAGATGTACTCAGTGATGGCACAGAGATGTTAAGAGCTGTCTGAGACAGAGGTGTTTCCGAGGACGGTATGGCAGAGGAGGATGGCGAAAAAAGATCTATATGTCCATAGGGCGGTGGTGGCGTTGTTCCTTTGCCGGAGCGAGAAAACTCCAAGTTTTGATGCGGATGGGATGCTCTTGGTGGAGGAGGCTGACCAGGAGGGAGTGGCATTTGGTGATGGTAATGGTGGTGGTGGTGATGGTGATGATGGAGACTGTAAGGAGAAGCTTGTTGATGGGAAACCATTGCTGTGGCTAATGTGGAAGATGAAGCTCCACTTAATGATTTAGCAACCGAAGAGGCATGCCTTTGTTGCTTCTTAGTTTTGGTGAAGTTATCAGAGCTTTTAGAGATCGGAGGAGGGGACAGCGATTCCAACATTGCTTCGCTGTTGCTCTGGGAGTCAATGCATGAATCTGATTTGAGATCGGCAGTGTTGGACTGGGAAAGCCTTGAGTTTTCTTCGTCCGTAACTTGGCGTTGAATGGGCGGGACAATCGCCATTCTTCTGTGGTTTGCAGTGGCTGGGGTGGTGAGCCTTAGGCGTGGCTGAGGATCTGTGGGTTTAGGTTGCTGATGCTGAGGGAGTGGAAGTGGTGGTTGTGGTAATGGCATAGTCGTTTGAGATGGCAGAGGGTTTGAGGATGGTAAAGACTGTTGTTGTTGCTGTGATTCAACATGGTGCGCTTTAACTTGTGACTCCAATTTAGCTTGAATGGATCGAAGTTCTTGTTCCTGTTTAGCCTTGTTGGCCTGAAATTTAAAAAAAAAATAATAATAATTTTTAATTGATAATTTCCATGAGATTTCATTTCATCCATTGATCATTAAACTAATCAAGAATACATTAAATGAATACAAGACTATGGAATCACAATCAAAAAGCAAGATTCAATTCATGCTTTTGTTGTTTTCTTTTCTTCTTTTGCATTGGATTCACCTTTCTATTTCTTTTTTAATATCATTACAATTCATTTTGTAATTCAAATAATTATTCAACAAACTATATCTCTTGAAAATTGAGATTTATCCAGATCTGCATGTCTTCTTCTTCAAATAGACTGAAACTCAATCCAACTGAGTATCACTTTAAGAACATCTTACAATAATGTCTTAATTAATTTACCTTAACATTAATAAAGCAAAGGGTAAAAACATTGAATATTTTCCATACTTTTAATTCCCGAAGATTATTTACTACGGTCTCACACATAGCATTTATTTTTAGATACAGTAAGACGAAAAGTAGTCCTTGACAAAATAGTTTGAAAAATATTGCCCTTATAATCTGATAGAATGTTTTGGATCTGATAAAGTTATGTAAATATTACAGCAATATTTACATATCTATATTTTTGTCAATTCACTAAAGTCTGCACATCTCCTTACAATACAACAGTTCAATGAGAGAAAAACCATACATGAGCCTCCTCAATCCGTGTTTTATATTTTCATTTTATGATAAAAACGCGAACAATTGTTTTGTCTTTTAACTTCAAAAAAATTTATAATATTTTTTTAAGTTTTTTTCTACAAAACGTCCTAATCTACAGATCTGTACAGCAAAGAAATGTTCTTTTCACCTTAATGTTATCGAGGCGGGCATTAAGCTGAGCATAAAAAGACTCCGGATCTATCTCATTTGGTACCTGCTGCATGTTGCACTCCAAGTGGCGCAACACCTTGTCCTGGATCAGTAAGTTGTTTTCCAAAGCCTTGTGTTTTTGACGCAATTGGGTGGAGAACACTTGCATTTCTTTGGTCATTCCTAAGGTGAGAAAAATGAATCAAAATCGAATTCTGTCAATTGGGCGGTCAGTAAAAGAATAAGCTTTTTTTCACCAAAGAAATTCAACACTATTTGTAAAGATACCATGAAATGACTTTGGAAGTACATCATCTTCAGGGGAAAGCAGAGCAAGGTATGTTTACAAATACCACAGTAAAGAGGAGGAAGGTGTAGGTGGGGCGGATAAAGATACGGACGACTCGTGAAGTAATAAGGGAATATAAAAAATTTGTTACCCTTCATCAAGCAATGCCAATAGGTTTTTCCCTTTATAATATTCAAAACTTTTTTTTTCTTCTCAACATTCTTTTTGTCATCTTATCTTATTCTTTGTAAACAATATTATCAAATATGGCATCAAAATGACTGAAAATCAAAGAATCAGAAAACGCAAGTTTTTGACCAATGAGTATCAAACTTGAACTCTCTTTTGGGCTGTGAATTTATGAGAATTGTGTATAATTTTACAATGAATTTGGATTCTCATTTCACCTTGTTCTCCTTGGACTGGCACATTGTCAGATTTTGAGTGGCTGGGGGATTTTGTAGCACCTGATCCTAATAGATGGATTGCTTTGCTTAGGGACTGGGAGGCAGCATGAGGACTCCGACCACCTGCTGTTATCAACAACAAAAATAAAAATCTAGATACATTTTGAATAATACATGCAATTCCTTTAATTTGTATTATAAAGAATTAGCATGCAGCATGAACTTTGATAGGATCAATTTATTAAAGACTAATTCAGAGTGTTTGGAGATAATGAATAAGAAATTCAACAGAATTAGTCTCACAAGTGAACAGTGAATTGAATTACTAAATTATCACCATTTTGAATCCACTTAAATCAATTGGTTCTATTTCTAGCAAATAAACGCATAGTGTCCTGCTCGAGCCAATCTCAGGTTTGTGGTGTAAATAAGTTGATTTCCGGAATTATGTGAAACGTGGAACAAAGGGAAAGTAAATGAAAGGATGATCGAGGGACATATTATCATTTAAGTTTACACATCGCAATAGAGTCTTCAAAAAAAATCCTTATATGTCCATGGAGTTCTTTGAATATCTCTAGGGAGGGGCTGCTAATGATATTGTTGGGAAGTTTGTTCCATTCGTTGATTGTGCAGCTGTATTTGTACACATCAGTATTCGTACGTGGTTGAGTAATTTTGTTCATGTGACTATTTCATGTAGAGTATCTGTTTTGTTAATAGAATAATTATGTGAATTATATACTGACAAAGATAACACTCATGATGATTAAAAGGCATGGTAATCAGGGGTGAAAGTTGAACCCATTGAATTTCCCTGAAGATCACAGTGACCAATTCAGATTTCCCTGACCAGTTTTTTACAAGCCTTAGCACTCCTTTACACGATCCTAAACATCTCTTAGGAAAACTGACTTTCACTACCACAGCATTAACACTTGCTATGGTCATAGTAGTCATAATTTAGCTTTCAATGGTTGCTGTAACTTACCTGTACTTTTGGGTATGTATCCATGTTGACTGTATTAAAATTGTTGCTATGTTGTGTCTTTGT